>JAJLUM010000095.1:0-44893 GCA_030564265.1 Blastobotrys attinorum
CCTAGTTACATGCTACCACCTCTCGATATTCTCATGGTGTGGCATGCCTATATGCTAAATCCTGTGAGTTATGCAGAGGATTGCGCAGTGTTCAAATTGCAGAAAGTTAGAAACCTGATGTTTCCATGGGCAGCAATTGATCTTGCTATAACCCAGGCTGAGAAATCTGGATCATCATTCTACTATGATCCAGGTGAAAGGGCAAGACAGTATTTTGATAACAAATGCGGCGCACTTAATTGGGATCTGCTTGACGACCCTCCGGTCAAGATGTTAAAGTGTTCTGGTTGTACTTCTAATGTCACTGTGCCATATGTCACTGTTATGAAGACGAGTACACACTTCTCGGAACGGGCTATGCTGAACCGGGATTCGAATTCGAATGCATGAGATGCCACAATATGCTAAACCGAAGCTCTCTCAGATTTACAAGATTTCATCGGGCATGCACAGATATTATAGAAGATCGAGCTTTCGTCATGGGGATGCTCGACCACACCGGGCGACAGCGTGAATATCCGGTTAAGCTGATAAAAAAGTATAGCAAGATGCTATCTATACCGCTTGGGAATCTGGAACAAGTTGTCGAGTATCTGGATGCTTTCATAGGTACTTATAAAGATATGAATGAGAAATTGACGTATAGAAAGGATCGTTTTGATCTGCGGAAGTTCATGCGAGCTTACCACGAGACTTGCTCCAGTTTTTCATTAGATTTAGCGGCAGCTGTAATACGACAGGGAGTGTTCGTCCAGAAAAATGCATAAAATTGGCTGGTATCGCGCACCTGAAAGAGATGAAACAGTTGCCAGTACGTTGTGGAACTGGATACGGTGGACTTCAGAATAAGCACTATGCCTACGGAGGAGGTGGTTGTGGAAGTACGAATTTTTAGTTGTGGGCAGTATTTTCGAGATGGATGTACTGAGTGTAGAAACTTATTTATGTAATACCCGCTTTTCAGACTGATTTTGTGCTATGAGCGAATCTCAGAGGTTATAGGAGGTGTTGATCCTATGGAAGATATTGAGCCGCTTGCGGCGCACCTTCCCCTTTCGGTAACAGAGGAGGTATGATATAATGCTTGACCCAATTCTGGTAATGCGTCTTAATAACGATATAGTTGTTAGAATATTCGCCACTATTAAAGAAGCTTTATGTACTAACGAAAAACAATGCTGAATTCTCGAATTTCGTCCTGTTTACTACACCCCTATTTCAATTGGCTCTTCCTCAGTTATCTTTGAGGATCGCACTATGCGTCACACATATCCTTGAATAGACACAGATCGATTCCACATGGTGGGCGCGCGCCACGAATCATTTTTCGCTCTTTTTTTCACCATTTTTTTTTTCACTTTTCTTCCTTTTTCTATTTCGCAAGCAACCAAGTAAAAATAAAAAATGCCAAAGAGTAAAGGAAAAGGTGGCAAGAATCGAAGAAGAGGAAAGAACGACAGTCAAGGTATCAAGCGAGAGCTTGTGTACAAGGAAGAGGGCCAGGAATATGCCCAAGTCACCAAGATGTTGGGTGGTGGACGACTATCAGCCCAATGCTTTGATGGTGAAAGCCGACTGTGCCAAATCCGTGGTAAAATGAGAAAGAAGGTTTGGATTGCACAAGGTGACATTATTCTACTGTCCCTGCGAGAGTTTGAAGACGACAAAGCCGATGTTATTTTGAAGTACCACCCAGACGAAGCTCGTGCTTTGAAGGCACAAGGTGAACTTCCAGAATCTGCTAAGATTAACGAAGGTGATCCATTTGGACAAGGCTCAGATGACGAATGCAACTTTGAATTCGATAATGACGATGATGATGAAGGTGGAGCTGAGGATGAGAAGTTGGATATTGATGATATTTAGAGATATGATGTAGACCTTTTTTTATTAATGCAGTTTGCAAACCAATATTGCTATATGATTTGAAGAGCCCCTGGTTGTTGTTTTTTTTTTCTTTTGTTTAATTTTTCTACAACTCAATTATTATCAAGAAAAAAAAACACATATAGGCGTAGTAGTTCATGCTTTTCGTGACAATATATAGGACGTTTTATCTTGTGAGACTTGTCGGACCGGTGGCCCGCTTCACTGACTGTTTTTCGCTCCTCCTCTTGCACACATCACAATCTATGATAAGAGTCAAGAACTGTACTTTCTACTGCTGTTATCTTCTGCAGTCGGTGCCCAAGCCTGGCTCTTTTTACATTGGGTCTACGCCTGACCCTTATCGTGTAAGTGTTCTATTCTATAAAAAAGTAAAAGATCAGGTACTAACGAACTGCGATGGGATCAGAGACTACGACAGCATAATGGTGAACTTAAACAGGGAGCACGGAGGACAAAACCAGAGGCTAGACGTCCATGGAGAATGATTTGCATAGTCTCAGGATTTCAAAGCCGGATAAGTGCTTTACAGTTCGAACATGCGTGGCAGCATGCCTACCAGACTCGACACATAGCACCGGATCAACGAATAACACAAAAAAGAACTAGCAATCGCGGTATTGACAAACATATTGGAAATATAAGACTACTGGCGAACGCCCCCGCGTTCAGCACAAGTCCATTAGTGGTGCATCTTTTTGAGAAAAGTGCTAAGGACGTGTGGGAGAAGAACAAGTTCAAGATTGACTGTCGGGGGGTAACTGTAGAATATGACTTGCGGACCAGTGAGGATGAACCTATTGGGGGAGGCACATCGCTAGCGCATTTGAGACGATTAGCTGTTAGCAGTAATAATTCTACTGTAGCCGATGCATCGCCTATGAAGAAGTTAGACAACTCTGACTATCTAGAGAAGAGCTTAGAAGCGGTAGGTGATATTGAAGAGTTGACAGCGGTGTGTCCACACTGCTACCACAAGACTCCTTTAACAGTGCTAGCGAAGACGTTTCTCCAAGAGTCGAGATCGTCTGGGCTGATTCCAAAGGAGGGGAGCTGCCCATCGTGTAAGGGAGGGAATGTATGGCATGAGATTGCGTCGAATGCTCGTAGGATTAAGCATCGGCAGCAGGATATAGTATCTGAGTCCGAGGAGTAGTGGAGTAATTTTGGATCACCAAGTAACGAGTAACGAATAATGAACAATTATGTATGTAACACAATCCCTTAGCCCGCTGTATTTGCCAATTATTCTTCTGGTTTACTTATTTGTTCAAGACAAATAAAGAATAACGAACAAGTCACGCAATTTTCCTATTTTTATATTTATTCTTTTTGGTTTACTTATTTGTTCAAGATGCACACTATTCCACACAAAACCCCCTCTAATGCCGTAACAGATGTCTACTATCGTAGTTCTCATAGTCTTCATCCTCCAAATCACTACCCTCGTCAAGTCTAGTCAACCCCAAGCTCTCTTCGTCCTGACCCGATAACCGCGATTGACGCAAGGATGAGCTCCTTCGATGCGAGAACGAGCCTCTGTTGAGCTGAATGGAACGTCGAGTCTGTAGACCGGCTACAGTGTTGTCCATTGGCATACCCTCCAGAGAGCCCTCTGGATGATCAGCATTCTCGCCTTCACGAGAAATATTCAATAGATATACACCGCTGAAAATAATCAAAAAACCAGCAATCAGCGAGATGGTGTTGACGGCATTTGAAGTATTAAACCCTCTGAAAAGGAGGAAAGATGCAACCAATGTGGAGGTGGTAAACGTGACATAGTATAGAGGGTTGACTATACTGGTGTCAAACTGATCTAGCGCCTTGTTGAAGTAGTTCATCTGGACCACGATACAGAGACCAACGACAATAGCAAAAACATAAGTGGAAGGATGAGTAAACTGGTTATTACCTTCGAATGTGAGCTTAACAGCGATACCAAACCCCTTGATAGCCATGACCGATACAGATCCTACCGTTGAGCACACTGAAATATACACCATCGGGTTCTTTTTACCGTACCTAGGCACAATTTTGTACACCATCCATATCGTAAAGACACCCACAGCCAAAACATATAGCATGAAGCCCGGGTTGAGAGCATAATTGAGGATCTCATCGACTGTCTTGACGTCCTTATCCGGTGGGGCGTGCAAGATGATGATTAAAGATCCGATCAAGCAGATTGCACATCCCATCTTCCCGAGTACACCCAGTTGTTCTTTTAAGAAAATAGATGCTAAAACGGCTCCAATAATGACTGATAGAGCACCGAGAGGAGTGACTAGAATAGCTGGTGCAAAGGTATATGCTGCAAAGTTGGCGATTTCGCCAATAGCCATAGTGAGCATTCCGGCCCACCAAACAGGGTTTTTGAGGTATTCGTAGTTGTTGCTGGCTCCTTCGAAGCCTTGTTTGTCGTTTGCAGCCATGAGGCCCTTTTTTGTGATGATGAAGGATGTCCCAATACCAATCGAGCTGGAGATTGCCAGACCCAGCCCAATGTATTTGTCGTCGATCGAACTCAACATTGTGATTTGGCTTAGTGTATGAAATAAGGAAAATTCAATAAAAAACCAACCCGAGATAGATCAATAGACTATGTCGACCACTTTTTTTTTTTCTTTTAATTGCCAATAATATCTCAGATTAATGTCCCTGAGATCCGAAAAAAAAAAAATTATAGTAAATATATCAAACTTTAAAGCTCTTCCACAGGGAACTCAATGAGATTGCGTACGCCTTAATAGCTTTTCACTAGTGCAAATTATTGTTCGTCTATTATTATACTCCCAAGATCCGATCAGCCATCAAACCTTACTTGGATATTACAATCAGATAGCTCGCGTAACTGTTTGCCGGCTTATAAACTGAGTTTGTATAAACAATAGTTCAAAGTGTCTAATGAATTGAGGAGCGACGTGTGATCTTTTCAGTTTTTTTTTAGCGTATTCTCCCTTCAGCGCGCGTCTTGAGTAAGCTGTCAACAAAGACTTACGTAACCTGCCGATCGGGATCCGCAAATTTAGCCCCTGGAAATCCGTTACTTCTGTCTGCAGGACCTGACTTGTTGAGTTAATTTCGATTGTTTGCAGGCAGGCACAGAGTAGCTGAGCCACTGACACCGCTATTGGGCGAACAAGTCCCTATATGGATAGATAAGACTTTTGGGATAGAGGCCAAGGTGCTTCTGTGAGGATAGGGGCAGTTGAGATGGTCCATCCATGTTCTAAGATCATGTTCTAATTCGGCCATGCTCCGTAGATGAAGAGAACTCACATTGTTACATACTGAGCTCAAGCGGCTTTCATACATGTGTCGGCAAGTAGGCTCACATGTACCTCGATGGGCTAGCACGCGGTGCAGTGATCACGCACCCACGATCTAGATAGAGACTAATCGAATAATCCAGTATATGGGCGAATATTGAAAAAGCTCCAAATTGTGAGTACTATAGTAGCTGTAGCATTGCACCACTTCACACAACTAGGCTTGTTGTTCAAATGTGGTAAGCCATGCGGCTCAAAAACGTTGAGCCGCACTGGTGGACATACGCTGGAACTAAGATAAATACAGCGACAAGTACCAGCTCGCTAAAAAATGGTCCCAATGAGACTATTCACATAAATACGTAACTTCTTTCTATTACTGTGTTGAATCATCTACTTGCGACTAAATCTCAATCGTAAAGTCCGATCCTACCTTCACCCGCGGATTCCTCACCACATATGCCCCATTCTCTGGCACCAAATCTACAGTCCACGACTTGCCAGCCTGTTTGACAGAAGCCGTCTTGCCTGAAACCTTCTTCACTCCCACAAGAACAACCTTCTCCACAGTAACCTTTCCAAAGAACTCGTCACTACCCTTGCCAGTAGACTTGAAAGTAGTGCCGTCGAATGCAAATTGTCGTAACAGATATTTACCTTTTTCGTATTCATATGATACACCATCATCTGCATACAGCTCTCCTGAAGCACTGCCATCACTTTTGCTAGCTGCAACTACAATAGTGTAAGGGTCATACTTCTGTAGGCTGGCAGATCGCCGTCCACGATCTCGTCGAGTATGAATATGACCACCCCGCATGAGCATAGGAATCTTCTCCAGTGGTGCCTGAATTGTGTGCTTACCTTCCCCTTGATACACCTTGTAAGTATCGTAGTCATAGTAAACCTCGTTATCAGGAATATAAATATCAACAGAAGTAGCACCTTCGTGCACAACCGGTTTGACCAGAATTCCAGAATCTCCAAAGAAAAACTGGTCGTCGAGGCCATAAACCTTCTCGTTATCGGGGATAACATAGTGCATAGGTTTGAGAATTGGAGACAAGTTGACTGAGGATTTGTGGAACGCAGTATATAATGTGGGTAGCAACTTGTACCGAAGTCTGATGGCATCTCGCGATGTGGTATTGTACGGTGCGTCAGCGATCCATGGCTCTCTACGTTTGGAGTCAATATGAGCGTGGGCTCTGAAAAACGGATGGAAAGCAGCAGCTTGGTACCAACGAGCCAATAGCTCAGCACTTGGATCACCAAAGAAGCCCCCAACATCTGTACCTGCATATGGCATACCAACAACCCCTGAGGTGAGAACCATTGGGGTAGAGATTTGAAGATATTCCCATTTAGCCATGTTGTCGCCAGTCCACATTGGCCCAACTCGTTGAGAGCCAGCAAAATACGATCTAGTCAGCACCATTGGTCGTTGCTTGTCTTCATACCGTTTCCTCATTGCCTGCAGAGTAGCATTGTGGAATACCATGCCCCAGATATTGTGTACGTCCCGGTGTTCCCATCCACCATAGTGGAGGGAGTCCTTGAACATTGTAGTTTCAGATCCACTGAATACAGAGGGTTCATTCATGTCATTCCAGATATGGAGATTCTTGGCGTTCCCACCGAGAGATTTGCCTTCTTCTCCAATTTTCTCCTCAATGATGCTGAAGAGACTGTTCCAAGGTTTCTCAGAGTTGGGGTGCATAGAATCGATCCAAACAGACTCTCCGGGCCAGCAGTGACCATAAAATAGCTCACCCTTAGAATTTTGAATACCAATGAGATCACCCTTGATGGTTTTTACAACATCGTAGTTATCTGCGACTTTAATGTGAGGATCTATAATGGCCACCAGTTTTCGACCGGTCTTGTCGAGCTGGTTCATCATTTCGACTGGGTTAGGGAACAGCGCCTTGTTCCAAGTAAAGTACTTCTTTTCTTCGGTGTATTCAATGTCCAACCAGATAACATCGTATGGGATACCGTAGTAATCAAAGTTTCTATTGACTTCTAAAACGTCATCCTCTGAGTTGTAGTTCCATCGGCATTGGTTATATCCCAGTCCAAACTCTTGCGGCAAAGCAGCGTTACCAGTGACTTGACCGTACTGTCGGTTGATCTCATCCGGCGCATCACCCAAAAATACAAATACATCTAGCAGCCCTGCCTCAGAGATCCAGTGACTGGTGGTGTCTTGCTGAGTCTTGGTGATATCCACGTATGTGTCAGCCGCATTGGCCCAGAATACACCGGCAGACCCATCTTTCTTTTGGGCAGTCATGAACGGAATTGAGCCGTACATGGACATTTCACTTTCAGTCTCGTATTCAAAGATGTCAACATTGAACAGTCTATAAGGGTCAGAGTGGACCTTTTTCTGGTCACTGCTGCTACTATCTCCTCGCGTTTCTTTCAAAGATAGACGATCAGCATGCTCTGGGATACCGTAAACATGCTGATACCCTTTGAAAACAGTATCTAGAGCAACTGCTTCGGGGCCTCGAGATTTTTTGTCTTTGTGACCATCGAATTCGTCCTCCCAGAACCCGTCTTCTATTTCCAAATCGGACACGTGATTCTTCACAGCCTCGCCTTCAATTGGTCTCCAGTGTTCATAATTCAGGAACCCGTTGCCATTGAGCTCTACCTGAGGCTTACCATGTCTGGAGAATTCCACTTTGAGAGGGTTTAGCTGGATGTTAATGGAATTATCGTCGCCGTATTGAAATACTATGGAGTTGTCACCATTTTTTGACCAGTCTCCAATCTTTTCAGCATCGAACCCGTTGACAAAAGCGTACTGCGAGATATTGTACCGTTGCTTTTGGATTGACTCATGGCCAAAGATCTCAATTTCACCGTCTATACGTTGTTTTTCATCAATTGAAAGTCGAACACCGCCGGTTTTCAGAACCGTGATGGTTAACGGGAGCTCTATCTTGATGTCATTTTTCACAGTTTTTACGACTGTACCAGTAAGCTGGCCATTGCCATTGACCCCAACGCTGGCAGGGTCTAAAGCATACGGACTAACGACTTTCTTTTCTGTGATCTGATCAGCATAGTGTCGGTTTCTTTTACAGAACGAGTTCTGGTCACAAGTCTTAAATAGATAGCGCTTCACGCCTTGTGCTGGTTCTATCAGTACTAGCACAAAGGCGAGCAGTGATAATAGAACCAGTCTCATTTCGTTCAGATATATGTATTATGATTTGTGGAGAAAATGATTGTCGTGTTCGAAATTTCTGGTGCTTTGGGCCGCCTAGCGCGGGCTCCTGGTGTAAGGAGTGCCCCTAAACTCGGCCTCTGTATATTATATATCTAAACTGCGCACTCTGTATTCTAAATCTTCTAATACTGAATACACTATGCTAGTAAAAGATCAGTTGGCAGTCATTTCGGGAGGCTCTCAGGGGCTCGGAGAGGCCTTAGCAAAGCAGATTGTAAAAGAAGGGGGACATGTAGTTGTGGTCTCACGAACAGAATCCAAACTACAAGCGGTAGTCGAGAACCTGAAAAAGCTAAGGATCACCGACGACCAGTACATTTCATATGTTGCCTCCGACGTATCGAAAACAGCAGGAGCCAAAAAGGTATTTGAGCAGCTCGAAGGCAGAATCCCAGATATCGTGATCTGTTGTGCTGGTGGTGCGTTCCCGGGCCTATTTGTTGATACTGACTCAGAAGTGCTCGATGACCATATGAACCTCGTATACAACACAGCATTACACTTTTCACATGCAGCATTGCAGGTTATGACCAAAGCTGACGATGTTGGGAAACGACGACATTTGGTGTTTTGTTCGTCTGTTTTAGCATTGTTTTCGTTTATCGGGTACAGCTCTTATGGGCCAGGGAAAGCCGCAATTCGTGCTCTAGCGGATATTCTCCGTCAGGAATGCATCCCGTACAACATTTCTGTTGCTAATGTTCTTCCAGGGAATATGAAGACTGAAGGGTTCGAGCAGGAGGAAAGAACAAAGCCTGAGATCACTCGGAAGATTGAGGGCCCGTCATCGCCAAAGGACCCCGACCAGGTGGCTGTACAGGTGCTGAATGACTTGAAGAAGGATAACGAGATGATTTATACCGATTTCATAGGGTGGGTTTTATCTGGGTTGCAGCTTGGAGTGTCGCCACGGACGTGGGGTTTTTTTCAGACTATCATTGCGATTGTTTTGACTATCATAGCGCCTGTGTTGCATTGGTTTATTCGACGAGATATTCGGAATTATTTTGAGAAGAATAAGTAGTATGTTATATGGAAATTAGTAGGATGAGAGGAATAAGAAGAATAGTAATAATCAGGGGAACTAGTAGTCAACAGGGAGACTGAATGGACAAGTAATAATGAATATTGGTGATAGGAAATGAAATTTGTGCCGCATCAATGGATCATCACATGATCTTTCGATCACGGGACCTGTTCCCACACAAACTTATAGAATAAGATCAATTATAATACATTACAAAACATAGTTCTCGTGGCTACTTCTCTTCGTACCCCATAACTCGGTAGAACCACCCTACTGTACGTGTGACCTCACTGTTCCAAATGTCTTTCATGGTCTCGATTGTGCTGGTACGTGAGCTGTAGTGGATGACATCTGGGTAGTAAGGCTTGATCTTACCGACATTGTCTATCGTCTCTTTTGACTCTCTCAGATGCTGTGATATTTGGCTGGAGTTATTCCTGAACTCCCGAGCCGTGAGGTATGCTACAGATGAGGTTACGGTCACGCCTTTGAGGGATGATGGTTAGTCACAGGTGGAATTCTTCAGGGGAACAGACTTACCTCCAATAAAGCCCAGTGTCCTGATCATTGCGATTCTAAAGATATTCGAGTAGTAGTTTTAGGTGGTGATGAGAGTGTTGGGTAGCGGTGGTGGTTGGAATGGTTGTGATGATAGTTCAAGTGGAAGAAAAACCAGCGGGCCGCGCACAGAGAATAAAATTATACTATTGGACAAATTTTTTGCAATAGTACAATTAATTTTTCACTTTATACTTTGATCAACAAAAATGCCTTATAGTCGATATCTGGGTCGTACTGCAACGCACAGAAAAAGTCTGCTGCGGAACCTGGTGACAGATCTACTGACCTACGAGTCTATCACTACGACCCATGCCAAAGCCAAAGAAGCCCAAAAAGCCGCTGAACAGCTAATCACCTTGGCCAAAAACAGCTCTCCAAACCTTCAGCATGCCAAAATTCGAGCCAATGATAGCATATTCAAACCTAGCGCGACAATTCCAAAGCTTTTTGATGACATTTCTCAGCGATACCCTCATCGAAACGGTGGATACACTCGGATCTTGAAACTAGAACCCCGGTTGGGGGATAACGCACCTCAAAGCATTCTCGAGCTCGTAGGAGGCAAGAGAGATATGAGATTCGCCATAACTGCTCGAGTAGTTGCAAGGCTGGAGCGACAGGGAATGCCACTAGACAAGACTACAAAGAAAAATGTGGATTCCATCTTGAAGTCGCACTCTGAGGAAGAATTCCGGAAGGAGGTAGAGTTTATGAAAGAGCATTTTTATTCAACAGAGGAGAGCATTGCTAACACTCCTGCGATTGTTGAACCTCGAAAGAGGGCGCCATACAAGTTTGTTGAGAACCCGTTGGTTTCTGGGTCGTGAGCTGGGTATGGCAGTTTCGAGGACGAAGCTCGACTAAAATAAGTACTGTAAATAACAAGATTCTAGTAAGTGATCTATTTTCTATTTTTTTTTTTTCTTTTTTTTTTTTTATCTCTCTCTTTCTTTATCTCTTTAGTACTCTCTCTTAATATTTCATAGTCAGTCTCTAGTGTATTGCTCTCTTACTATGAATTCAGTTTATCCTTCCTGCTTTAAGTTTGTCCAGTTCCATCTGCCGCCTCACCATTAATACTTCCCTAATAAATTTTCTGCGGCGGCCACTTTCCAGTCTCCCCAAGCACATGTTTTCCGACGAAGAGAGCAAACTGATCCGCAAAGAGCTGGTGGCTACAAAGCCTCAGGAACTGGAGACAGAAAGGTACGATTTAGCATAAATTCACAAGTTCTTAAAGCCTTATGTGACAGAATATTAACCGAGTAAAGATTCCAGAAACTGTATCAGCCTCTGCTGGAGTCCATTTTTCACACCGATGGCATAGACTCAAGAACAATAGCAACAGATTCTCTTAGTATATGGCTCCTCCGAGCATCACAGTGCGATGATACAGAGACAATGAGTCTGGTTACGGAGGAACACGCCAACAAAATCCTAGACTATGTGGTGGACTTCTGGAATGATAGTGGAGCAGCTCTGGGAAATGCTCTGAAGGATCTTTTTCGCAAGTTAATTCTGATAACAGGCAAATCCCGAGGCAACGATGAATTGCTATATCTTTGGGCGGAACGAGTATTGGACCTTCCAAGAGATTCTCGTGTGCATTACTTCATGATGGAAATTTTGATTCGGCAGATAGGAGCGCAATTTGTGCTTCAGAAGGACCCAGAGTATCCGTCCCAAGTTTTGCACTATATTGATTCCAATGCCCTAGCAAACTCTATTAGCAAAACTCTGCTGGTTCTGTGCAATAGTATGTATAAACAGTTGGAGTTCGACGAATGGGTCGATCTGTGGGCGGGGCCCGTAAGGTGTGTGCTCAAGTATCCGAAAAAGCGTAACAATCTTCAGATATACTTCCTCACAATGATCCTGAAGTTCAGCCCGAGCTCATTTCCCAGATTTGTGCAGCCTTTAATCGTAGATCTGAAAGGTTTGGAGCACAATCAAGGAGAGCAGGTTGACGAGATGGTGGTGCTGATTGCATGTTTGAAGCTGGGTCAAAGTCTGAATATTGACATTCACAAAATGGTTAACATTGATCTCCTGGAATGCCTTTTACGACATGAATCGCGAGAACTGAGAATTGGAGGTTTGTCTCTTCTTGTGTCCAGCCCGCAAGTTTCTAGGCCAGTAGAACCGCATGTGTACCAGACGTTTATGGCCAACATCGACAACTTTCTAGTGGACCCAGATAATGGCTTCCGGGTACAGGTTGTGGGGCTTATTAGGCATTTCGTATCTCGTCTACGATCTTATTCATATGCACTGGCTAGAGATCAGAGGCGAAGAAGAGCCGCAAAGGCAGCGCAGGGACAAAGCATCGCTTCGGTGGCTCAAAACAGTGAGCATGATCACTACAACGGCCAGGAAAGCAATATAGAGGCCTGCAAAGTTTTTCTGGAACAGCTGTTGAACTATCTGAAAAAGAGGATGAGGCCCGGAACACCATACCACAGCATGATATGCGCCGCTCAATTACTCCAACATCTCGTGCAGGCAGGATTAGACGATATAGTGGACTCCCGTCATTTCGAAAAAGAATACGTGCCCTTCCCGTTTAGAGTTGCAATCTACACGGAGGACACAATTGAGCTCTTGATTGGAAGTTTGACGAATAGCTATGAAGTTGTCCGCTCTTTATCCAGTACACTCCTGCATCTGGCTCCATTACCTTTACCAGCATTGACTAGAACGAGGCAGATCGACCAGCTTGCCTCCAAAGGTAAAAGAATAATTTCAAGCATACGCGGTAGAGACGGAGATGGAGGCGCTCGTGTCATAGATATCGTATATCGATTGTATCAATCGGGCAGGTCTACATATCTAGAAGCGCTAGTGGTTGATATCGAAACTAATCTGCAACGGGCCGAAACCGACCTGGTCAATTCTGTAAGGCATCACTCGGTTCACGGTTATTTCACAAGCTTGAAACTGATCTTCGAGCAAATAAGCAAAAAAGAAGAAAAAATCTCCTTAATTGATGCTGAGCTCGTATACAGAATTATCAATTCAGCTCACCGACTCTGGCCGTTAGTTGAAAATATCCTGTGTGATGATTCGCCAGAGGGTTACATGCCTCACGAATTATCCCGAGAAAAAGAACTGGAGGCAACTTATGGGCCGACCAGTCAGGTCTTGTCTAGCTATTCATGGCGCGGTGTTAAGGAGTCCGTTTCTCTCCTGAAGACTATGCTAGAGATTCTTCCCGATTCCCATATGTCTGATGAGAATGTGATTGCAATTGGTGATATGCTGATCACTCAGCTAATCACTATCCGTCACAAGGGTGCGTTTGCAACTGTGTATCCGGCTTTTGTCGCTTGCTGTAAACGATGTCATTCTCGCCCGAATCTGAAATCTGTTCCAGAACAATGGCTGCAGAAAAACATCGATTCCATTCACAGCCATGCTCAGTATGTTACGAGGCGTTCTGGTGGGCTGCCCTACGTGATGACCGCAGTACTGATAGCAGACCCTCAGCCTCAAAAATTGCTAGAAACTACTTTCGTGAAGCTATTTTCGGTGGCTAAAGAGCCGGCTGAGACAACCGGCAATGACACTGCCAATCTTCCTCAGGTCCATGCTTTCAATTACATAAAAACTCTCTTTTCGGAATCCGAGTTGAGCAGGGTTGTGGGGTCTTTAGTTGACCGTTCACTGGAGTTGGCAATATCGTCATTTGGCAACGAAGTATGGGCGATACGGAACTGTGCTGTAATGCTCTATACTGCTTTGCAAACTAGAATTTTTGGCAACAAGGCTACCTCTAGGGTATCTGCTCGGCTATTCTTCACAAGGTACAAAACTTTGAAATCAGTTCTTTTGGACCACCTTACAAAACATGTATTCTACCTCGATGACCACGGTGGGGATGCTGAGGGCCATGTTGAGAGTGTATACCCAGCACTTGCTCTGTTATGTAGATTGCAAGGATCAGGGAGTGCCAATAGTGATAACAATGCTCTGGAAGAATTCAGACCTTTGGTTATGGAATGTCTGAAGAGTAAAATTTGGAAGATTAGAGAGATTGCAGCAAAAGCTCTAGTTTCACTTGTAGCTTCTGATGAAGTTGACAAATTCTCATCCCAGCTGTTACAAGAATGCTCAATAGAGCGTCAGAATAAGCTCCATGGCTTACTCTTGGCACTATTACAAATGAATCCCTCCTTAGACCAGGAACTTCTGGAGAGTAAATTCGAGGAACTAGTAGAGCAAAATCCTTCTCCAGAGACGCGTTTGGCATTTCTGCGGATCATGGTTCAACTTTCTCCAAGCTCACATATACTTTTGAATTATTGCCAGAGCTCTTTTGAAGACAATTCCAAACCCGAAAAGTTAAGTTCTGCTTCAAGAATGGTGAAGAAAGAGCTAGCCCGCTATTGGCTTGATGTTGCACATAGCGAAGAAGAAGAGGAAAAAGTAATGATGAGGCTTTTACAGTTTGATTCATGCTATGAAGTACAACAAGAAGCAATTTCCTTTTTAACCAATAGAGATGGTTGGAATGAACATATCTCCCAGTCTCTTTGGAAAGTCTTTGAGGAATCCCAGTGGGATCAGGTTCGTGGTCCCGCAGTAACCGCATTCAGCAGAAAGTTCAAGGTTCACAAAAGCAAATACGAACACTATTGGACAGTTCTCTATGAAAATACAAGCAATACTAGTACTGATATCAACGAACCTTGTGTTGAGTCCTTGGGGTTTTTAACGAGCCAAGTCTCGGAGGAGAAAGTTGGTAGGTGGCTCGGAGTCGTCAAAAAGTTTGCCCACGAAGATCAAGGATTTCCCACACGTCTGGCGGCATTGAATTCTCTTATCCAGTACATTGATAATACGGATCATGAGATTGGACCACAGATCTTGATCGTTCTTTGGCAGTTCCTCAGTGACGATGATCCTGAATTGCGCGAAATAGCCCGGAAATTTACCGTCAGATATCTCAAAACTGGCGATCATGCCCTTCCAAAGATAGATAGCGAATTGTTTTCAAAAGTTTCTGTTGATCAGGAGAAAGCCGTTCCAATAATAATCGATCTATTCATGGGGCACGGCTCGTTGTCAGATCAAATTAACGCTGCCTTGCAGCCCGACGAGGTGTTATTTTCAGCAGAGAAGCCGAACTTATACAGAAATGATCTGGATCAGCTGGAATTGCTTTACAATATGTTGATGAACTCATCTTGGGTACCGGACGATAAATTTATGTCATGGTCACGTGATGCTTTAACCAGTGAGCCGCACTTTGAGGGCTTTTTAGGAGAGCTTTGTAACCCAGAAGTTCTTTTAGTGATGACTAGGGTTAAGTATGCAAAGAGACTAGCAAACAAACATGACAACGCTGCTTAGAATATGCGATCATTAGCAAATAAGTGGGGTCATGCTGCTTAATATTCGGCCAATTGCCTTTAAAGAGATCATTTCGTTAAATCAAAACGTTGCATAATTATACTAAAAGTAGTATAACATAAAGTAGAAATACTGGAGATAGCAAACAGACAGAGGATAACCAATATTTACGTTAATATATAGAAACTTGAAAACTAAATAATCTATTAATAGCTTTTCTCTCTCTTTCTTCTTTACCACCCATCCTTATATATATAGTCATCTACATCTTATCAACTCACTTCAAATTAGGAGATTGACAAACCTTCGTGCTTATTCACAGCCTGAGTCAAAACTTGGTTAGAACTGAAAGTCAAACCCTTAGTCTTCTCAATTACTTGTTGATACACAGATGTAACTGGATGGTTCATAATAACAGTGCCCTCAGATTCATCAATCTTGGCATCCATTTTAGAGTCTTGAATCAAATTAGCGATCCATTTCTCTCCCTGTTCCTTAGTCAGGTTCAATCGAGCTGACAATTCCGCTACATCAATTCTTTGGTGAATTCGGCAATAAAGCTCAGAAATTAGATGTCGAGCCGATTCCAAGAAGGAATCAGCAATGTCAATCAGGAAGAAGTCAGTCTTCAGAATAGATTCAGCCTCAGAAAGCTTAGCCTGAGCTTCTTCAAAGTCGTAGTCAATGTACAAGGCTCGAATGAATTCGGTCAATGGGTCTTCGTACTCGTATTTCTCTTGTCCAACGACTCGGATCAAATCCTTAAGCCGTCGCTGGAAACCAGCAGAGCTGTGACTTCGGTTACTCGACACCACGGCGGCAGTTAAGTATCGCAAAATCCAAGGACAAGCAGCTTGGATAGTGCTAATATAAGAAGAAGAGAAAAACAGATCACACATCTGCTCTCGACCATGCTCGTTTTTGAAAAATGGGAAAAGGGACCAGTGGATGATCCAGGTTCGGTGGTGTAGTTGGGTTAATGGATCAGCAAATGATCGCTGGTCTACGACATCTCTCAGCTTTTGTAGCTCTTCCATGCTTGCATCCCAATCGCTAGTCAAGATATCTGCGGCAAATTTACCCCAGGTGGCGGAGGATACCAAAGATGAGTCGGTAGAGAGTACTCGGAAATGATACAACAAATCCGATGCTGAGTGGTACTTGCCGCAGTTATATTGAAATTGGCCATATTTGTAGAGGTCATTAATCATGTCGACAGTGACATTGTAGTTGCTTTCCAAGAGCTTCAGGTTTTGCTGTTTGTCTTGTTGCAGGCTGGAGATGACTTCTGGATTTTCCAACACGTCCATAACCTTCTTTGTGGATTCCTCAAACTTGCCTAGTTTCTCTAGAACTTCGTCTCTCTTTTTCGAATAACTCTCTGGAGGAGTTTGACTATCGTTTAACTGACACCAGAGTTCACTAGTATAATCTGTCATATTTGTATCAGCCAACAGTTCATGCTTCAACTGCATGAGCTGTCTTTCGTCGTAAAGCTCTTTAGCAGACAGAGACTCGATTAATGGAAAAATCAAATGCCGATCCAAGAACGGCATGAGATTTTCTGTCAAGTCATGTTTTTGACTAATTTGCAAATCGCTCATTGTTGAATTGTGAGTGATTGTGTTTTGTATAATAGGTATGAAAGGTGAATTCGTGAAATTCTTCGTCTATTCGTGAAATTTTTTTTTTCGTCCCATTTTGAGTGTCCAATTTTTTTCCTCCACTTCCGGTGAAATATTATCCGTGACGGAGGGTCTCGTCGCGCGGAAACACGAGTCAGATCGCGGTCTTGCTCCTGGATCCTGTGAGAATCACCACCTAATAATACCATCGACTACTATTCTAAAGAAGCACAGGTGCCTATACATTGTCTAATCAGATTAAGAAGACGCAAGAAAAAACCCCTCTTGTGTGAACTATAGTGATCCTATTCAGACAAGTATGGAAAGCTCTATGAGCGCTATAGACTCTAACGACCAAGACCAGGGCCAGGGGCTGTTGATTTCAACAGATCAACTGGCCCAGTACATTCGGTCGGTGAGTGGGGCACTACTAGATGCTACATTGACCGATCTAGACGCGTCTTTTGGTGAGAGATATAACTTGAACAAACAAGTAGACAGGATATGTGCTGCTTTTGCGGCAGATTCGAATCCTCTGGTACTCTTCGTTATGAAGGACCGAGTGGATATGAATGAAGAATACCTGAGTAAGTTCCGTTAAGCTGAAGATTGTGGTACTTCTATGATAAGCGTCGTTCTTGACGTGATTCGACTCTTACATTGTTAGAGCCTGGTTTCCAATTTTATAAAAAAATGACATTACTAACATCTTGGTAACTTCATAGACTCTAGATACAGGCTGGATACAAAATTAACACCAGACGAGAATACCAGCGGTGCATTAGCCGTAATCAAAAAACCCACCGCATTAAATGACCATACAAGACTAAGCGAACAACTCCAGGCGATCAATCTTCCAATTGAGTCTGGCACCGAGGGTAACGCCTACGAGGTGTTACACTCGATCCTGCATTTTGCTGTGGCACCATACTTTGATACCTACTGCAAACCAGGAAGGGAGGACGACAAAACCACTGGTGGTATCCCAACTACCAGGAAGAAGATTGCAGAATTGGAGATGTCCCTTTTGCATCTACAACAAAATGTAGATATTCCAGAGCTCTCGTTGAGCCTTCATCCTGAAATTGAAAAAGCTTTGGCCAAGTGCGGGCCCGGAAAGCAACCAGGGGTCGAGTTACTCCCTGCAGAACTGTTGAATGATGTGAATTTCTTGAATTCTCTTCAGTCCAACGTGAACAGTTGGATCAAAAGTATCCAGGGAATCACCAGACTAGACCGAGATCCCAGTAACGGAACTGCGGCTCAGGAGATCAATTTCTGGCTCTCTATGGAGGTAACCCTTAAAGACATCGAGGACCAATTGAACAGCCATGGGGTTACTTTGACCCTCGAGGTACTAAGGAATGCCAAGCGATTCCATGCCACGGTCAGTTTTCTTTCGGATACTGGAATTAAAGAAGCCACTGAGAAGGTCGCAAAATACAACCAACTGATGCGGGATTTCCCGCTAGACGAACTGCATTCTGCAACCACTCTATCTAAAATTCAGCAAAATTTGGTTCAAATATTCAACCATTTCAACAAAAAGCTAAGAATCACTCCGTATCCGGTTTGGCGAGCATTGGCACTAGTTGAGGCCATTTCAGCAGACCTGGACAGTGCCTTAAGAGAAATTCTAAGCAATAAACGCATCATGCATCTCGATTTTGACTCATTGAATTCAGCTATGAAGCAGACTACTGACATATTTAACACTTGGAATGAATGTTTCAAAGAATTCACAAATATCGCACGGGAGGTCACCCGAAAGCGATCTGAAAAATTCATTCCCATACGGATCAATTCGAGACACACTAGCACTAAGGAACGGCTGGAATACATCCTCGCGTTTCGCACGCGCCATGAGGAGCTGCGCCGCACGCTGCACAAAGTTCTTGGCTCACAGATTGTAGAAGTGCAATCTATGCCTAGCGAGTTTGAAGGCATTAATCCATTGAAGGAAATTTCTGAGGCTTATGATTCTCTAAAAGAGGTAAATGCCCTGGATACCAGTAGAGGTAAGTACAACACTTCACACTTTAAGATTTCTCACCAGTCTTGTGAGACGAGTGAGGGATTTAGGAAATATACATGCTTGACTAACAAAAGATAGATGGTATTGCAAACTGGAATGATGCCGAAAAGGCTTACAATGAAAGAACTGCCCGGGTAGAGCAGGCAATTATTGCTATGCTACGAGACAGGCTGGCCACAGCAAAGAATTCGAACGAAATGTTCAGAGTATTCTCTAAATTTAATGCATTGTTCATTCGGCCCGCAATCAGAGGTGCCATTCAAGAATACCAGACTCGGCTAATCGATAACGTCAAAGTAGACATTGCATCGCTGCACGATAGATTCCGGCAACAGTATGCAAACTCCGAAGCTCATGAGATGTTCAAGCTCAGGGATTTGCCTGCAGTGTCAGGAACAATCATCTGGATTCGTCAAATTGAACACCAGTTGGACAACTATGTTCAAAAGGTTGAAGATGTTCTGGGAAAAGGTTGGCAAATGTACGCTGAGGGCCAAAAACTTTATTCTGAGAGTACTGCTTTCAGGAAAAAGCTGAACACGGAGGCTATCTACGAGGACTGGATCAAGTCTGTCTCAAAAAAGAACCTATCCGTCAGTGGGTACTTGTTTCGCATTAACAAAAGTCGAGGTTCAACGGTGCAGTATGATTTGCAGGTGAACTTCAATCCTGCGATCATTTTGTTGTTCAAAGAAGTCCGCAACTTGAACTGGCTAAATTATCAGGTACCACATTCTATCACTAGCGTCTCAAAAGATGCTAAGCGAGTATACCCGTTTGCTGTGAGTCTAATTGACACAATACAAACCCATGGTCAAGTACAGAAAACAATTAACGACCACCCGGAAGTGGCTTTGCTTTTGAGTGGTTACGAAAACGATGTATACCAGCTAATCGCCAAGGGAGTTGGACTCAAGTGGGAATCATTTGTTCACGCTTACGATCTCAAGGCAATGACAGTGGACCGTAACGTAAGTGAAAGTCGCCATGTAAAATTCGTCCACAGCCTAGACTCAGCTGTAAATGTACTTCGAGAGAAAAGCGCACATGTCGTTGAAATTTACTCTAATATTCATAAATCATTGGACACACTGGAAACTTGCAAGTATTCAAATCAAGAGTTTGTAATGCTTTTAGAGTCTATACAGGAGAATGTGGACAAATTGAACCTGGAGTCGTATTCAAATGTTCAAAAATTTGTTTCCCGGCTCAATTCCAAAATCGAGCATGTTTTAGTTTCCCGGTGCAAACAGATTGTGGAAACTTGGATAGGAGCATTCCAAGAAAAATCGCTCGCAAAAGGATTAGCTGTTCAACTGAACACACAGACCCACGAATTGTCTCTCAAAAATCAAGTAATTTCACTCTCTCCGCCAATTGAGAACACTCGAGCAGCATGGCTTCGCAACTTGCAAGCAAATATTGCAATAGTGTCTAATTTGAACAAAATTGACTCGGATCGATTCAATGTGAAAGTTAAGACTCAATCAAAACGAAACCTGAGAGATTATGGGAGTACCACACAGTTTCTAGATATCCCCATGGCGATGTGCGACGATATCCTGCGAGCATACCAGGTGATTGAAGAATATCTGGGAGAAACTGCTCAATATCTACAGAAATGGTATCAGTTTCAGAGTTTGTGGGATCTAGAAACCTCAAAGGTATACGACTATCTCGGAACCGATATGAAAAAGTGGCTGCAAATATTGAACGAAATCCGTCGTGAAAGAACCACATTCGATACCACTGAATCTTCTAAACACTTTGGCCTGCTGAAGATCGACTTTCAACCGGTCCAAGCCCGAATCAACTCCAAGTATGATGTCTGGCAACACGATATCATTCATAAGTTTGCGGAGCAATTGAACAGCAAGATGAAAGAAGTCTGCTCGGAAATGGAGACTTCAAGACGCGAACTGGAGAAACAAAACTTGGATGCCTCTTCAACTGAAATGACGGTGACTGCAGTGACTACCGTTCAAGCATGCACTAACAATTTGGATCGGTGGGAACGGGATGTAAGTCTCTTTAGAAGTGGACAGACCACACTCTCAAGACACAGATTCCAGTTCCCATCCAAATGGCTCTTTATTGATCAGATCGACAATGAATGGGCAGCTCTGAAAGAGATCTTAAGCAGGAAAACTAAAGTAATAGACGACCAGGTAGATGCGATTCGTGCTCGGGTCCAATCGGAGATGAAACGGCTCACTGAGCGCGTCAAGTCTTTGGAGACTAGATGGCAGGATGAGAAGCCGGTTTCCGGTTCAATTGATCCAAAAGCTGCATTAAAATCGTTGAAACAGTTCGAAGATGAGACCTCATCCATAACGTCTACCGTGACTCTACTTCAACGTGCTTCTAATGCTTTAGAGATTGAGTTTCAAATCGGTCCAGGGCTTGAGTCAATTGTCGAAGAAGTCCGTGATTTTAATTCAGTTTGGGGAGCACTGGATTCGGTTTGGAGTTCATTGAAAGAGCTTCGAGAATTGCCATGGCCAAGTGTTGTACCACGAAAAGTACGCAAAAGTTTGGATGGATTCATTGAGACTACAAAGAACATGCCTACACGAATCAGACAGTACTCGGCCTTTGAACATGTCTTGAACCAGCTGAAGACCCTTGTTAAAGCCAACAATTTATTAGTAGAGTTGAAGAATGAAGCGGTTAAGGAAAGGCATTGGAACAAACTTTTCAAGGATTTGGCTCCAAGCAAACGATTCGGTATGCAATCATTGACTCTGGGTGATGTATGGGACTTGAACTTGACTGTGAATTCGAAGAAAGTTCAGGATGTAATTGCAGTAGCCAATGGTGAGCTGGCATTGGAGAACTTCCTGAGACAAGTTCGAGAGACATGGATGGGATACGAACTGGAATTGTTCAACTATCAAAATGTCTGTAGATTGATTAAAGGATGGGATGACTTGTTTCAAAAATGCAGTGACCATTTGAACTCGTTACAAGCTATGCATCACTCTCCTTATTTCAAGGTATTCGAAGAGGAATCCCGGCAATGGGAAGAGAAACTCACCAGGGTCCATGTTTTATTTGACGTTTGGATTGATGTCCAACGACAATGGGTGTATTTGGAGGGTGTTTTCAGCAACAATACTGAAATTAAGCACATTCTACCCGTTGAAAGCTCGAGGTTTCAAAATATCAATAGTGAACTCTTCGTCATCTTGCGGAAGGTCTACAAGTCTCCTCTAGTTTTGGATGTTTTGAATATTAATGGTATTCAGGCCTCGATCGAGAGATTGGCTGATTTGCTGAACAAGGTTCAAAAAGCACTTGGCGAATACTTTGAAAAAGAAAGGCAGAGGTTTGCGCGGTTTTATTTTATTGGTGATGAGGACTTACTTGAGATTATTGGCAACGCTCAAGACATCTCACGTACAGAAAAGCATTTGGGTAAGATGTTTGCTGGAATCTCTAGTCTTATTTATGACACTGAATCTTCCATTATAAGTGGTGTAAGGGCCAAGGAGGGTGAAACGGTAATGTTAGACACCCCCGTGTCGCTAGTCAAGTTGCCAAAAGTTGTTGACTGGCTATTAGCTCTAGAAGAGGCTGTCAAGACTACTTTATCTAATAGTCTGAAATCAGCAATCCATGATTTCAGTGCGAATTTTTCAAGCGATGATTTCATGGCCTGGATTCGAAAATTCCCTTGCCAAGTGTGTATTTTGGCTATCCAAGTATATTGGTCAGCCGCAACCAATGCGGCTATCGGAAGTGGTACGCTAAATGAGGTTAAGCAAACCCACGTCAATCTGCTGGGGTATCTTGCCGAAGCTGTGCTAGAGCACTTGGAACCTCTGGACAGGAAGAAATGTGAGTCTTTGATAACTGAAATCATCCATCAGCGGGATATCTTGATAATGCTGATCAAGGCAGAAGTAGTCGGCCCGGATGACTTCAAATGGCTGAGTCAAATGAGTTTTTGGTTCGAGCCTAGTGCTGATCCTTTAAAGCGATTGACTGTTCGTCAGGCCAACGCAGTTTTTACGTACGGGTTCGAATACCTTGGTGTGACTGATAGATTGGTTTCAACCCCATTGATTGATAAGTGCTTTTTGACCATGACTCAGGCTCTGGACCAAAGATTGGGTGGCTCCCCGTTTGGCCCTGCTGGTACAGGTAAGACTGAAGCTGTCAAGGCATTGGGTCATGCACTTGGTAAGTATGTATTGGTATTCTGCTGCGATGAAACCTTCGATTTCCAAGCAATCGGTCGAATTCTTTTGGGTATTTGCCAAGTTGGTGCCTGGGGTTGTTTCGATGAGTTTAATCGATTAGATGAACACATATTAAGTGCCGTATCTTCCCAAATCGAAACAATCGAATTAGGCATGAAAGAGTTCAAACACCAAGATCAATCTGAGATTGAGCTTATTGGAAGATCATTTGGACTGAACTCTGGAACTGGACTATTTATAACCATGAATCCAACCTATGCTGGTCGAAATACACTACCAGAGAATCTCAAAAAGCTTTTCAGAAGCTTTTCAATGGCTAAGCCCGATAAAGAGGTTATTGCTGATGTCGTGCTTAATTCGCAAGGTTTCTTCCAGGCCTCTGAGTTGGCTAGTAAGATTGTACCTTTCTTTTCAAAGCTGGATGAGAGTCTGTCTTCTCAAATACACTATGACTTTGGCTTACGTGCTCTGAAGAACGTTTTGACTACGTGTGGTAGCTTGAAGAGAGCTCAATTAGAAAAGGATTCCAGTACGGCCCAGAAGCCAAGGGACGCAGCATGGGAAGCAGGTATCATGCTGCAGAGTCTGCGAGAAACTGTCGCACCGAAGCTGATCGCCAATGACGTTGACATAATGAAGAGGTGAGTACTGAACTTGTAAGATTATTAATTTTTACAATGCTAACAATTATAGGATTGAGGAGGATTATTTCCATGGGGTGGAGTATGACAGCTTGGATTTACAAGAGCTCAAGGATACTCTGCTAGAACTAACACAGGACCGTGGATTGGTCTGTTCTGAAGAATGGTTGACAAAAGCCCTACAACTGTACAGATTCCAGCAGATCCACCACGGTATTATGCTTGTAGGCAACAGCGGAACTGGTAAAAGCACAGTTTATCAAACTTTGTTAGACGCACTGCAAAAACTGGAAAAAGTCGAAAGCCAATACCATTTGATTGATGCTAAGGTCATGTCTAAGGACCAACTCTACGGTACTTTAGACCAAACCACTCGAGAATGGACAGACGGGTTATTCACCAGTACACTGCGTAAAATCGTAGATAACTTGAGGGGTGAGGCTTCTAAACGCCATTGGATTATATTTGATGGTGATGTCGATCCTGGGTGGGTCGAAAATTTGAACAGTGTACTGGATGACAATAAATTGTTAACTCTGCCTAATGGTGAGCGAATTGCGCTGCCTGATAATGTACGCCTTTTGTTTGAAGTTGAAAACTTGAAATATGCTACCCCAGCTACTGTAAGTAGGTGTGGCATGATTTGGTTTGGAGACTCCACAGTTAGCCCAGAGTTGCAGCTTCATAGCGAACTTCATGAACTGAAGCACCTCAAGTTTGAAGAAGACATGGACGAAGTCAAAATTGACTTGCCGCTGGAATGTGCAGAATTTGTTTATCAACTGTTCGATGCTAAAGGGAGTAATGGAATCAATTTAAGCCAGATGATTGAGAGATCTCGTGGACAGAGACATGTAATGGAATTTTCTGTCACACGGTGCATGAGCAGCTTTTTCAGCTTAATGAAAAGCGCATGTTATGAATTGCAACTGCACATCAGTCAAAACTCGGACTTCCCTCCCGATAAAAGTCAAAGAGAGAAGTATTTGAGGCGTAAGCTGATGTTGGCACTTTTGTGGGCCTTCTCAGGTGACTGCCCATTGGATGATAGATCTTTATTCGGAGAGTACTTGCTACAATTGCCGTGTTTTGTATCCCATGCTCCGCCCTCTACTAATCCTCTGTTCGACTACAATGTCGAACTACCAAGCTGCGACTGGGTACTCTGGCTGGAATCAGTTCCAAAGGTTGATTTAGATACCCATGCAATTATCCAAACTGACGTTGTTGTGCCTACAGTTGATACCAGCCGCCTCGAGGCTCTGATATATGGTCTGCTGAACGACCATAAACCAATTATTCTATGTGGTCCCCCTGGTTCGGGTAAAACGATGACCTTGTTTGGAGCTCTGCGTAAATCCCCAAATTTGGACGTTGTGGGACTCAATTTCTCCAAGGCCACTACCCCCGAGCTTTTGGTAAAATCAATTGAGCAGTATTGTGAATACAAAAAGACTATTAACGGTATTGAGCTGTCTCCAACTCAAATTGGGCGTTGGTTGGTTGTGTTTTGTGACGAAATCAATTTGCCAGCCACTGATTTGTATGGCACCCAACGGGTGATATCTTTGCTTCGGCAAATGGTTGAGCAGAATGGTTTCTGGAACAATGATAAGCAGTGGGTCTCTCTCAGGAATATTCAGTTTGTTGGCGCATGTAATCCACCTTCTGATGTCGGTAGAAATGCGTTGAACATGCGATTTTTGCGACACCTGGCTGTGGTATTAGTCGACTATCCAGGTGAAACTTCTCTAAGACAGATCTACGGTGCATTTAATTCGGCAATTTTAAAGTGCGTTCCAGCACTGAGAGGATATTCTGCAGAGTTGACTGGTGCTATGGTAGATTTTTACATGAAGTCTCAAAAGCGTCTCACCTCGGATGTGCGGTCACACTACATCTATAGTCCTCGAGAATTGACACGATGGTGTCGTGGTATTTATGAAGCGATCGTTCCTCTAGAGAATTTGAGCGTGGAAGGTCTAGTTAGACTATGGGCTCACGAGGCATTACGGCTATTTCACGACAGGATTGTCGAAATAGAAGAAAGGCAGTGGACGCATAATCTTGTTAGCGAAATTGCTGGTAAATACTTTTTGAATGCAGATTTGCATACTGCATTGAAGGCCCCAATTCTGTATTCCAACTGGTTGACTAAGGATTATTTGCCGGTAGACAAACTAGAGCTGCAAAAATTTGTTAAAGCGCGAGTTAAGACCTTCTGCGAGGAAGAACTTGACACACCTTTAATTTTGTACGATGATCTGCTAGACCATGTTTTACGGATTGACCGAGTATTGCGACAGGTGCAAGGACACTTGATATTGATTGGTGTTAGCGGTAGTGGAAAGGTAAGTTCACAGAAGAAAGTGTAGAATTAAGCTAACTTTGTAATAGGCTACGTTGTCACGATTCGTGGCATGGATGAACGGTTTGAAAACGTTCCAGTTGAAAACGACTAGGAAATATGGACAGGAAGATTTTGATGCCGATCTAAGAGGAGTTTTGAGACGAACTGGTTGTAACGGAGAAAAGATTTGCTTCATTCTGGACGAATCCAACATTCTGGAGTCCTCATTCCTGGAGCGAATGAATACATTGCTTGCGAATGGGGAGGTCCCAGGTTTGTTTGAAGGGGACGATTACACCACGCTGATGACCGCCTGTAGAGAAGGTGCCATGAGGCAGGGACTCAACCTCGATTCTGAGGACGAACTATACAAATGGTTCACCAAAGAGATTGTGCGAAACTTGCATGTTATATTTACTATGAACCCTCCACAGTCAGATTTGTCCTCGCAGGCTACTGCTTCTCCAGCATTGTTCAACAGATGTGTGTTGAACTGGATGGGAGATTGGTCTGATCAGGCTTTGTACCAAGTCGCATTTGAACTTTGTGATAAACTGAATCTTGACAAGTCGGATTATCAAGTGCCTGAGGATACTGTCAAGCGAGTCTCTGATCAATTATCATTGCCGTCTACCTTCCGTGAAGCGGTTGTCTCGTCTATGGTATTTGCACACAAGGGAGTTGTGGACATTGAGAGCCCTGGCAGTAGTAAGCCTGTAACTACAACTCCGGGTGACTTTTTGAACTTTGTTGAACAGTTTACAAAAATCTATCTGGAAAAGAGTGAGGAACTCGAGGATCAACAGCGACATTTCAATGTCGGGTTGGACAAACTGAAGGAGACGGTGATCAAGGTCCGAGAAATGCGTACAAGTTTAGCAGAGAAGAAGAGCCAGTTAGAAGCGAAGGATAACGAGGCCAAAGAAATGCTGCGACAGATGGTTAATGACCAAAACGAGGCAGAAAGGAAGCGGGAGGCTTCAATCGAAATTCAGCACGCCCTGGATATCCAGGAAAAAGAGATTGACGAACGTCAGAAAGTTGTGCTGGAAGACCTGGAACGAGCAGAACCGGCTGTTTATGAGGCTCAGCAGAGCGTAAGCAATATTAAGAAGCAGCAATTGACGGAACTAAGGTCCATGGCTAATCCGCCAGAGTTGGTTAAAATGACCTTGGAATCTGTCTGTATCCTGTTGGGTAACCGACCGTCAAGCTGGCGGGATATCCAGTCTTTTGTCAGACGTGATGACTTCATTGCAAACATTGTTAACTTTGATAACGAAGTTTCAATGACGGCCCAACTGAGGAATAAGATGGAACGGGATTACTTGTCGCTGGACAACTACAATTATGAGCAAGTAAACCGAGCATCGAAAGCATGTGGTCCATTATTACAATGGGTTGTAGCTCAAGTGGACTATTCTTCAATTTTGGAGCGCGTCGGTCCATTGAGGGATGAGGTTACACAACTGGAGCAGAAGGCTAGTCAAACTAAAGCCCAAGCGCATGCCATTGCAGATATGATCGAGGAGCTAGAGAAGAGTATCGAGCACTATAAGGATGACTATGCTCAACTAATCACAGAAACTCAGAGCATCAAGGGTGAGATGCAACAGGTGGAGCATAAAGTGGAACGATCTGTCAAGTTGCTTGACAGTTTGTCGAACGAAAAGTCGCGATGGGGAATTAGCATTAAAGAATTCCAAACCAAGCGTGACTGCTTGGCCGGTAACTGCTTTCTAAGTGCAGCTTTTGTTGCTTATGCAGGGTATTTCGACCAACAGACACGAAAATACTTGAGGGACTCATGGGCAGTGCACTTGGAGGATTGTGGAATCTCATTTGAGCAGTATCACTCTATGTCAGACTATCTTTCAACTGGTAGACAGAGACTACAATGGCACGATAACTCTCTTCCAAGTGATGATTTGTGCGTTGAAAACGCTATAATGACTGAGCGATATATTCGCTATCCTTTCATTATTGATCCTACTGCAAGAGTGGTAGAATTTTTGCGAAAGCAGCATGAGCAGACAAGAAAGCTTACAGTGACAAGCTTTCTCGACGATGCATTTGTGAAACATTTGGAAAGTGCGCTGCGTTTTGGTAACCCAATTCTGATCCAGGATGCGGAACATCTTGATCCCGTGATCAACCAAGTGCTGAACAAGGAGTATAAAAAGACAGGTGGCCGAACATTGATCACACTTGGAAGACAAGATATTGATTTTTCCAGTGATTTCAAGCTTTATCTGCTGACAAGAGATCCATCTGTGGTGGTGACGCCGCACATTTCCAGCAGAACCACTGTAATAAATTTCACCATTACGAGAAGTAGCTTGGAGAGCCAGGCATTGAACCAAGTTTTGCATGCTGAGCAACCGGAAGTTGAATCAAAGAGAAAAGAATTGATCAAGCTGCAGGGTGAATACAAGGTGACGTTGCGTCATCTCGAGGAAAGCTTACTTCAAGCATTGAGTGAATCAGAGGGATCGATCTTGGAGAATGATGCCGTGATTGATACTTTAGAAAAGCTCAAGATCGAAGCCCAACAGGTTGAGGCCAAGGTCAGCGAAACTGACAAAGTGATGGAGACGATTGAAAAAACTATGACCGAGTACAGGCCACTGGCGAAACACTGTGGCGTGATATTTGGAGTAATGGAGAAGTTAGCAGACTTGAATTCCTATTATCAGTTCTCTTTGGAATATTTCTTGAGAATATTCCATTCCATTTTGGAAATGAAAGGGGATGCTGGTGCTGATTTCGGATCTGCCACGGAATCTAGAGTAGAATTCTTGATTAAAAGGTTGTATATTCAATCTTTCAAACGAACTGCTCCAGCTATACTGTCGGCTGATAGGCCCGTATTTGAGCTGCTGTTGGCGTCATTCTACTCAAACACTGACATAGAGAGATTGGCTCGTCTTTTGAAGAAAGATAGTGACGAAAGCGGTATGTTTTTGATTATAGGAGAGCAAAGAGGGGTGGCATGTACTAACAAGGAACCAATGGTTTTTACAGGAAACGAGTTCGAGAAATTAGCATCCTTGAAATCCAAACAGCCGGAATTGTTCTTGAGTGCTGTGAATAAACTAAGCATAGATCAATTTGGCCACAATGAACCTGATGATTTCTACGACATTGTCTACAAGCAGGGTGACTCTAGCACTCCTATCGCCATGTGTGTTGGTCCCGGGTCTGATCCAAGTTTTAAGATTTCGTTGGTGCTAGAAAGAACTGGTGCCAAATGCGAAACAATAGCTATGGGATCAAGCGAAGGAGAAGTCAATGCAGACAAAGCAATCCAACTGGCTTCTCAACGTGGCTCTTGGGTTGTTTTGGAAAATGTGCATTTGTCTCCAGTATGGCTAGAAAATGCAGCAAAACGGTTCAAGACTATCAAGGCCCATCCAGAATTCCGTTTCATAATCACCATGCAGCTAGGATCTCGGGCGGTGCCTACTACTTTGCTTCGCCTGTCTCGATTGGTTATGATAGAAAGTGCTCCTGGTGTTAAATCAAGTATGAAGTCTACGTTTGATGGATATCCACCTGCACGAATCTCTAAATCACCTGCTGAACGAGCCCGATTGTACTTCCTTATGTCATGGATTCACGCTGTAGCTCAGGAACGGTTGAGGTTTGTACCACTGGGGTGGACCAAACAATACGACTTCAATGATTCGGACTTTGAAAGTGGTGCACACGTTATTGATACATGGGTAGAATCTATCGCAGGTGGAGTTGACCGATCCAACATATCTCCATCAGCGATCCCTTGGGATGCCTTGACTACTTTGATTAGTGATACTATCTACGGTGGTAAGATTGATCAAGAGCAGGACATGGATACCCTGAGAGGTATTGTATCACAAGTTATGACCAAGAATGCCTATAATATTGATTTTGAGCTAGCAGCTGGAGTTAAGACACCGGAATCAGGGACTCTGGCTGGGTTATCTGAATGGATTGGTAGTTTGCCGGATCGCGAGCCTCCAACCTGGCTTGGTCTTGAGGCCAATGCTGATGAGACCATGCTTGCTATCGAAGGTAAACGAGTTGCAGAAGACTGTTCAAGAGTTCTGTCGTCTTTAGCGTAGTTTTATTAGCCTAATGCTTTGTACTGGTCGGCCAGAGAAAAATATATATATATATATAGCGGACACGCGTCACGCGCACGTGACGCTCATTAAGATATTAAATTGAAACTTATATTTTCTTCCACCATCCCAACGCGTCATTGGAGCCCGAATACCGTAAATGGCTGACGAACTATTGCATGAATTGGTCTTTGGAGAGAGCCAAGTTGTATGTTGTAAACCTTTGATTGATTTTTGGATCTAAAGAGATCTACCCTACTTTGTTTATTCCTCGCTGAAGACTAACTGTAACCAACTTCATCCAGGTCTCATACCGACTGCTAAGTCGTAAGATCAAATGCCATGTCAACACTGCAAAAGAACACCTCTGGCAATTTTACAATAGCAATAAAAATGACCAGATGTCAGCATCTTATGTCATAACTGGGTGGAAGACAGTTGATGATAGTGTTTTGAACGCTGGGGATGTGACTATGGAAGGGTCAACTGAGGAAGGGCCTGGTTCCACTGCAGAAGGTGGTAGTACTGGTGAGACATCATCTTCATCGCCTAGGCAAATACAAACTGCATGCTTTGTACAAGACCAAAGCAAATTGGAAGACGTGAAATCCCAATTTGATCGTGTGTCATCGATTCAGGTCTATAGTGTAGGACCTCAAAGCGCAACTGGAGATTCTGTAGCACTAGAAAACGACTCTCTAAATGTGAGCAAGCTGGATCGGGGCCTACCACTTAATGAAATATACAGCACTATTGGAGTAGTTCGAAACACCAATGTGTCGAACGATTTATGGAGCATGAAGGATGAGGTACGCCCAGATCCCGCCTCGTCGGGTGGTTCTGGGTCTGGAGCTAAGCCTGCAGAGAAACAGAAGCTAGAGGCATTGGACAAAGATAAATCCAAAGAAAAGAAACCTTCTGCAACCTTCTTCACCTCCAAGGCAAAAGACCCTAAGGCAGAGGAAAAAAGGAAAGAGTTAGAAAAACTTAAGAAGGAAGAACAGGAGACCAGGAGGAAAGAGGTAGAGGAGAAAAAGAAGAAAGAACAGGAAGCTAAAAAGGCTGAGCAGGACAAATTGAAAGATTTGTTCCCTGAGGATGAGGATTCTGATCAGGAGATGATGGATGTTGATGAGAAACTGCAAGCAGCAGACGAGGAGAAGGCTAAACAAGAGGAAGAAGAGAACGCTAAAGTCGAAAACGACTCTGAGGCAGTAGAGAAGAAGGAAGATTCTGGTGATGGCCAGGGAGATGTTGAAATGGAGAATGCACCGAAATATCAAGAGGCACAGGAGGCTGTTGAGAGCTCTTCCACAGTACCTAAAAAGCGCAAGAAGAAGGTGCAGCGGACTGTTACCAAGAAGACACCGGACGGGTTTCTTGAAACGAAAACTATTGATGAGTGGGTTACCGATGACGAGGCTGAATCCAAGCCAGTGGCCGGTTCCAAGGCTACCAAGCCAAAGAGTGAAAAGATGGACAAGAAACCTGCTGGTGGGGGTAAAAAGAGCGGTGGAGGTCAGAAGTCTCTGATGTCATTTTTTGCCAAAAAGTAGCCAGCCTACTCAGTAAGCTAAGTCAGGAGAAATTCGAGACGTAATTTATATAAAAAATTGATATTTATATTTACATATATATATATAATTGTGATATGTGAAAAGGGGACCCTTGGACTTCAAATAATAGATCTTCGGGCCTCAAAATCCCTTCGCCGAAGAAAAGCCGACTTCAGCCTCACTCCCCGCATCACCCACAATATTCCCATCCCCGACGACTTGGATCTCTCTTTTCTTAAGACTCCGCATCTAATATTACACAATGCTAAGAAGATACCTTGGACAGAGAAGACTTTTCAGTACTAACGTCAGAATCGTGGACGTTTCTGCCAGAGATGGGCTTCAAAACGAAAAGGGACTAATTAGTACTACTACCAAGTTAGAGCTAATTGATCGGCTCACTGGGAGTGGCCTGAAGGACATCGAAACTACATCTTTTGTGTCGCCTAAATGGGTGCCTCAAATGGCAGATTCCAAAGAGCTTCTGCCAAAAGTCTTAAACAAGTACCAGGGTAACGGAGTGATGTACCCCGTGCTCACTCCAAACATCAAAGGGCTACAAACTGCACTCGATTGTGTTGAAGCTGGAGGTATTGCACCACTGCAAGAAGTCGCGATATTTGGGGCTGCCAGTGAAGGCTTCAGCCAGAAAAACACAAACCGCAGTGTGGAAGAAGGGTTCAAGGCCTTTGAAAGTGTGGTGGATCTGGCCAAACAGCACGGCATCCGAGTTCGGGCATATCTGTCCACTGTAATTGCATGCCCATACGATGGGCCGACTGATCCATCCCGAGTTGCTGAACTAGCTCAGAGATATCTTGATATGGGGTGTTACGAGGTCTCCCTTGGGGATACGATAGGTGTGGGAACTCCTGCTTCTATTCGATCCATGCTAGAGCAGGTTCTGGAAAAGATCCCTAGTGAGAATCTGGCAATTCATGCCCACGACACCTATGGCCAGGGAGTAGCCAATGTTCTGGAGGCAGTCTCTATGGGGATCCGAACAGTCGATGCTTCTGTTGGAGGATTGGGGGGCTGTCCGTTTGCCAATGGTGCCACTGGTAATGTGTCAACAGAAGATGTGGTTTATGCCCTCCATGGCCTGGGGTACGAGACTGGGATTGATCTTATGAAGCTTTCCCGGGCTGGGGAGTGGATCTCACAGGAGTTGGGGAGGGCTAATGGATCGAAGGCTGGGAAGGCACTACTTGTGAAGCAGTCTAAGCTGTAGTGTGTGTATTCTGTCTCTATATGTATATTTAATCTAATACTCTAGTTCATCTGAAGGACTTGTTTCAAGAAGAGCTATAGGACTTGCTCTACGTAACTTAATTAGGCCTGCTCTACGTACAATCAAGACTGCACATTTGTACGTACACTTTGATCCTGCTTTTTTTTTTTTTTTTTTTTTTTTTTTTTTTTTTTTACTAGCACGACTACTCTCGAATGCCTCTATTATATATACATGTTTTGTCCAAATAAAATGCTCCGTCCCACCAAAGAAAGCCACTAGATAAACAGGCCCAGGGCGCGCCATATCTTTGGTTTGCTTCTCCGATAAACACTGATTTGCTCTTGGATATATCGCCACTTTACGTCTTTTGCACCAGATCAGGCTTATTCGCACATTAAAGAACTTGATAGTGTTTGTTTTTCTGTTTTCTGGAGAAAGTGCCCATATAGAATCGTCAAAAAAGACAAAATTGAGTATAGCACAAGGCAACACACCACCTAGAACGATCATCATGTCCAAACAGCCTTTGCACAAACTCGGCCACGACATCCTTATCGATGAAGTGTTCCCTCACCTCTCTGAAAGCGACATCAAGAACCTTGGTCTCACAAATAGGGAGCTTCGCGAGTACACCCAAGACACATCTGTGTGGCACGATCTATACTACAAGACATTTGGGCTCCAGCCAAACCCATTCACAATCTACAAGTGGCCGGAGATGTACCGTTGGCGACGAAAAGCCGGATTGTACACCTGGGGATTAAGAACAGCTGGCAGGTTGGGGTATATTGGTAACAATGTAGAGGACGAGTATAAAACTCAAGCTGGAGGACGCGGATTCCGAGTCGATTCTGGAGTCTGTTTTCCTAGGCTGGTCGACGCTTTGGGTCAAACAGTTGTCAGTGATGTGGTAGCTGGTGGATACAGCTTTACAGTTTTGACAGCTGATGGTAAGCTCTACGGTATGGGCGATGTGCGTGAGTATGCTGGGCCCCATCGTGCTACGATCAACCGTGGTAATGGTGGTACTCCAGGTGTCGTTGCCTTGCCGTTCCATCGAGCTCCCATTGGGAGACAAGGTCGAATTCGAGTTGGAGGAGTGGTGCACCCAATTACGCAGAACCGGATTGCCATGCCTCAGGTGGTTGATGGAGGAGCGGGCCATACCACTGGCGGTGGAGATAATAGTGCTGGTGGTGCTACCAGTGGTGATGCCGAAGCAGAAAGCATTCCCCCACAGACCCCAATTGGCAGCCTGACCTTGCCTATGGGAACAGCAGAACGAGCAAAGCCCAAGCAGCTCCACACAATCAACAAAACCACATTTGTATCTGTCTCCAGTGGGCGACAGCACATCTTAGCTCTGGACGAGAACAATCGTCCCTGGGTGTGGGATTGGTCCTTTGCGTTCCCAGGGACCCAGCTGAAGATCTCCAATTCCGATAAAGAAGACGACAGCACTACGATTCACAAGCTCGTGGCTGGCTGGAACTTCAGCTGTGCATGGATCGAAAGCGAGGGATTGGTGGTCTGGTGGAGCGTAGGCGATTTGCAGCATACCTCGTACGAAGACACTGATATCAAATCGGTCCAAGTGACACGAGTTCCAGGAACTTCTACTCTCAAGATTATGGACGTCATGTGCGGCGAGGGCTACTTGATCTATCTCACCGAAGAAGGAGAGCTCTACAGAGTGGACGCGTCTGATGAAGACTCCGTCTTGAAAGGTGCGGTACGACTACAGGAATATGAGGATACATTAGCAAAACAGCAGGATAATTCTGCCACTTTTATCAAACTTTCGGGGGCCTATAACAAGTTTGCAGTTTTTAGTGATAAGGATGATGTGTATATGGGTACCAAAAACGAGTACACTGAGCCCAAGATTCTACCTGAGCTTCAGAAGGTAGGGTGCATTTCGATCGCCATGGGCGATCACCACAATATGGGCTTACTTAGAGGAGGCAAAATGCTTGTATGGGGGTGCGAGAGCAAATGCTGTGGGTGTTTTGGACTGGGTCATGATGATGAGGTCGAGAAGAAGTTTGGAGCTGAGCGGACTAGTGCTGGGTTGGTTCTTGACAAGCCTGTGGAGGTTCCAGTCAAGGGGAACGTTCTGGCAATTGCGGCTGCCGGATGGCAGTCTAGCGCTATAATCACTGAGGATAGTGACTCGGTAGTGTGATCTGGGGAGTGGATAGTCCTATCTGGGTGGTCCTATAGCACAGTGAATAGTCCTATAGCACAGCCAATAGTCCCATGATTTCTCACAAGGACAATGACCCATAGAGCAAGAGTTCGCAAGATGTTGATATATTAAATATATGTTAATATTCGATTTTATTACTTATCTCTACTAGTAGAGATTTTACCATTTGCCTTTCTCAGCCTTTTTGCCCTATTGTGAAATTATTGGTTCACTTTGTTAGCACGTGACATGTAATGAGTTACAACATACCATGATGGCTCGTCCACCGTAGTAAGCTGGCACAGCGACGCAGAATACGGAAAATAGAGCGTAGAATGGGTAAACGACAAGTTTGGATCGAGGATGTCGCATCCACAAAGGAACGTGGGCATTAGCCTGGTAGTATTTCTGATAATGAGCTACCTTGTTTTCTCGAGCCTGTTGAAATTGCAAGTTAGCTAAGGTCAATTCTACAAAAAAAGGTTGAGCCACAGTGTATAGAAAGAATTTTAACAACTATAATATATAAAAAGAACTCCCCAAGCACATGCGACTCCTCAACACTTGGTAACATACCATTGTTCAACTATATGCACTTTCTGTTTCGTGATTGGTAAAGAAGGAAGAAAAAAATCGAGTGCCTTTGGGAACAACGGCAGAAAAAAAAATTGGGTGGTGAGATTTTTTGCTGCGTAGGGCCAACTTCCTAGTTGTGAAAGCGCCTAGCCAATCAGCGTGGATCTGAATTAGCCCTGTCGGCGAGCCTCACGTGTTACCCTGGCAACGACGAAAAGCGGCTCAAGCTGAGCAGTATAAACTATACCAGCTCGAAGAAGGCCCAAATAGTTATGGTAGCTATTATCAAAATAGCTAACAGCACTATTGTCAATTCTTGCCACATAAGATACAGCAGAGATATATGCCTGCATTGCCTTGCAAAAATAAAAAAAAAAAAAAAAAAAAATCCACAAGGGAATCCAAAAGTGGATATACCCGTGTAAATGAGCTGATGATTTGTTGAGCACCAACATGGCACAGTTAAAAGTGGGGGGACAAGCAAAGCTTCCTAGATACGAGTAAGACTATGGGAGCGAGCCCTTACGGAAATACTCCATCAGTAACTTCAAAGTATGTATCCCTAGATGTTCTAGGTCGGACAATTCCGGGTTTTCTTAAGGTGCTCTGTTCCAGTTCTGTCCTTTCCGTGATTGAGGAGGGGGGAATTGTAAATGAAGTATGGATTTTCTAGTTTTAAGACATTCAATTGCAAGCCGCGTCATATCACAAACTTATCGTGCATCATTAAAGTTCTGTACTCCACTCAGGGCTCTCGAGTAGCGATTATTCTTAACTCAGTCCCTTTTCCTAGTCTTTGGTTACTACTTAGTACCACTACTCCTCCCGATCCCCGCCGCCGGAAAAATAAAAACGATCCAAAACTATAAAACAGTCAGGTTCCCCTCTCTCTCATTAGCTATGTCAACAAAAACCTGGAATAGCATCAATAAAATGGCCCAAAGAATTATCAGATTTATCGCCCAGGATGGCAAGGTGTACTATGGAGACGCAATTCTACCTGCTGGCTCCTCCGACGCCAGATCTGCCAAACAGGCCAAAGTGATCTCTGGAGACATTCTCGGTGAATACCAAGTAACCGATTCCATCTTACCAGTGCGAAAGCTACTTTCACCATTACCCTCTGACAGAGTTCCTACTGCTCGATTCCTGGGACTCAACTATAGAAAGCATGCAGCAGAGTCTAACATGGCTGTGCCAAAGTACCCAGTACTATTCTATAAACCTGTAACTGCTCTGGCTGGTCCAGAAGATCCCATCCCTGTGCCAAAGATCGCCCAAGTAGACAATCAAACTGACTATGAGTGTGAAGTGGTTGTGGTGATTGGTAAGCCCTGTCGAGATGTCTCCAAGCAGGATGCATTGAAGTTCGTTCTGGGGTACTCTGTGGGAAATGACGTATCCCAACGAGTATGGCAGATCAAGAAAGGTGGATCCCAGTGGGGGTTGGGCAAGATGTACGATGGATGGGCTCCGTTTGGTCCTGCCATTGTTACTACAGATGTGATTCCCGATCCACAAGCATTGACGATTTCCACAAAGATCAATGGTGAAGTGGTTCAGAAGGAGTCCACCTCAGACATGATCTTTTCTGTGGCCGATGCGGTCAGCTTTTTATCCCAGGGAAGCACTCTCCAACCAGGTGATGTGATTTTTATGGGCACCCCATCTGGAGTTGGGATGGGCCGAAAGCCCCAATACTGGTTGCGTGATGGTGATGTTTGTGACATTGAGTTGTCTGGTGTGGGGACAATTAGAAACGTGGTTGAGTATGAGAAGGAGAGGGCCAAGTTATAAGTGGGATTGGAAAATACATGGTATGAAGAGGAGACTGAGCCGGTATACAGGCGAGATCATGGAGACACTTCGATTTAATGTGTTGTTGAATAACTGCTACAGTCACGGCTACAGCAAGCCTTGGTAGATTCCGGTATATAGATTCGTTGTAAGCTTCAAATATCGCTCATAGATTCATTATCAATTCACAAGTGGCGTACCTATAGAGTCTCCTATTGATCCAAAGTTTTTTTACCGCATATACGTCACCATATCAAGTGCGGTCCGTAGGTTCGTAGATTCTTAGATCCATCTTCGCCGCAAGATCCAGTTGGTTCCTCTCACTTGTATAAACACTCCGCTCAACGACTAAACCCACTAAAGCTAGAGGAATACCCGTCTTCGTCCTCTTCTCCATTGCCATCGCCACCAAACTCGTGATCATCCACCACCATCTCCATCTCCACGTCCGAACCAGCGAATTCTCGATCATTATAGTCTCCGCTGTCCGCTTCCGAGTTACTGTGACCATATTGGTCAACCTCTTCAGAAATTCCACGATGGTGGTCGTCCTCATCAGAATCGAGATCATCCGTTATATTTATCGTTCGCACCGTCGTAGCATTGGAGCTCCTTGTGGTAGTGGTCGTAGCTGTGTTGCGTGTCCCGCTAATCTCTTCAACGTCACTGTTCGAATCGTCTTCCGAGTCTGATGCTATGATCCTCCTTCGAGAGGTCCTATTAACCTGGGGCTCAGATGGCCCTTCAATAACTCTGATTTCGCTGTCATCGTCCAGACTGCTATCGCTATTATGCTCTACACCATTATCTTCATCTCCGCCATTACTGCCGAAATCTACTTCCGCATCAGATCCTGAATATTGACGACGCTCATCCTCGTCGTCCTCGTCTTCATGGAACGTTCCGCCCTCACTATAATCTCCTTCATTATCAAACATCGAATCATCTACCACAAACCCATCGTCCTCGTATTCGTCCGGCTCTCCGTTAGCACTATCTTCATCTTCCTCCTCTTCGGCATCATCTCCCTCGTCCTCTATATCACTGTAATAGCGCATGCAATGAGCACAAAAGTTACCGTTGAGCTCCCAAGAGCAGAAGGGGCATCGAGAAACCCCATCCTCAACGTCTACCACTCTCGGTCGATCGTTTTCAAAAAGCATCGGAAATGATTCGTTATATGTATCCATGTCCTCTTCGTACTCTTTCATCGCTTTTGCCCTGATGCCATCGATTTCCTTCCGCTTATCTGGATTTGCTAGGAGCACTGCACTTACTATAACACCTACAATATCGCGAAGTTGTACAGATACTGCGGGTCTGAATATCTGTCGTTCCCGGCAGTTCGGGCAGGTCTTTGATCTGTTTCTGCTTTTGAACCACTCATATAGACACTAAATAGAGTTAGTTTTCATTTAGAGCAGCTAATAACACAATATAATCACGTACATTGTAACAGTATGTATGCCCACAGCTCGTTACGCAAGGGCAGAACATGATTTCTTGACATATTGGGCAGATTACATTCTGCTGGAGCTTGTGGATCATATTTGAACTTTGCTCATCATTCTATACCAAGTTAGCTTCTTAGATGAGTACCTGACTTTAGATAACCACTTACCAATGCTTTAAGCTCACCTAGACCTAGAATATCGTGAGCCATTTTGAGAGGGTATACAGATTATTAATGGTAATCAGTCCATTGATGAGAGAAAAAATAAATGTATAGATCGCGCGGGTGGTGCAGTCTTGAGACATGAGACATCGGGAAAAGGCAGAGCCACAAGATGGGACACCGGGTAGCAGTTGCGATTAATGGTGTTTGGCATGCTGCGAAAGCTACTATTTTGATACTACAGACTACTCGACAGACTTTTCGTGGTTTATTCAGCTTTATGTCATATACATTATAGGATTCAAACATACCGATGCATCAAAGCTTATATACTCATTTCAAATACTTCGCGGCATGCTTGACATGATCCTCAGCAAACGAAGAAATAAAGAAATACGAGTGATCATACCCCTCACGGTAACGGACATCGACCTTACCATCATAACTGGACCCCTTGGTGGCCTCAATCAGGTTCTCTGGGAGTAGCTGCTTGCCTGTATAAAAGTTATCAGCAAGGCCCACGTCGATCAAAATATCCGGAGTAGGACCGTCGTACTTCTTGATCAATTCAGTAGCATCATACTGAGACCATTCATCCTGACTAGACAAATACCCGTTAAAGGCCTTTTCACCCCATGGACATTTGGAAGGATTGCAGATTGGAGCGAATGCAGAAACAGATTTGTACTTGCCTGGGTTTTTCAAAAACAAGGTCAAAGCTCCATGACCCCCCATGGAATGGCCTGTAATGGAGACCCGGTCGCCATCTAACTGTGGAAATTGCTTAAACAAAGATTGGGGCAATTCCTCGGTAATGTAGTCGTACATGTGGTAATGCTTGCTCCAAGGGTCCTTTGTGGCATTGAGGTAGAACCCAGCTCCGGAACCAAAATCGTAACTGTCATCTTCACCAGGCAAGCTGCACCCTCGAGGAGATGTATCAGGATATACAATTGCAATCCCGTTGTCAGCAGCATGCTTTTGGAAAAACCCTTTATCAGTGCAATTGTCCGGTGTACAAGTTAATCCACTGAGGTAGAAGAGCACAGGCACCTTTTTACCAGCAGACTGATCAGTTGCTCCTGGTGGGAAAAACACATTGGCACGCATTTCGCAGCCAAGTTTGGCTGACTTGTGGGTGACCTTTCGAAGCAGACCACCAAAGTTTGCAATTTCTGATGTCACGTTCATAGTTCTTATTCCAGGTTCTTTTGGACCAATGTATTTTTGAATTGTTGACCTAGAAGTGGAAGAAGAAAGACCGACGGTAGTATATCGGCAGTACTTTATATGTATCCATCGTTGGGAAAAAACGTGGGGAGGGAGCCAGTTGCCCAACGAGGAAAATAAATGCGGCACAATATGTATCAAGGTAACATATGCTGGTTGGAGGGTCTCATTAGTAAAATGTGGTTACAGTAGCAAGTCCTTTTTGTTGTTACTACTCCTTGTCGGTTTTGTTTGACTTTTTTTTTTCTTTTTTGAAAATTGGCAGTACTATACAAAATGTCGCTCGTGCGGCTTGCCATAATATTATGCAACGTCTTTTTCTAATGGGCACTACTAAATAAGACCTGCTCATGCGGCTCGCCTTTATACTGTACAACGGTTACCAGTAAGGCTGACTTTAGGATCTATACACCACCAGTGCGGCTAATCAAGCATCTATACGTCACCAGTACGGCTAAAAAAACGGATCATCACGCTACCAGTACGGCTGGTTATAGGTATCGACCCTATACTCTCTCGGAAACTGCCTCCTAATGGGCGAGTACTCGTCCATAATCGTGCTAAAAATGTCGCGAGTTATGTTCTTCGTTCGGGGATCAGGAATCGCCTCTGTAGCAAGAACTCTACCATCAGCCCCGTGCCAAGATATTCTCTCCAATGGTCGCAAATACTCGACGGTCTTCGGCCTTACAAGGCTCTGGCTCTTGAAACGAATCAATTCTCCAGGTCCCTCTGATAGTGATTTGAACCTGACAGCATGCAAATTGGCGAACGCAGCGTCATTTGGCAATGGCTCGTCCTCACACCACCATCCTATATCACCACCATCATCAGCCCCAACATCCCGTCCCCATGCAAGTGCGGTCAGGTCAAAAGTATGCAAGTCGGGACAGTAATTCCCTAAATATATAAATAGGCTGGTCCTATAGACAGCATCAATAGTATGTGCCAATATCCTGAGGTCCTTCAGGTAGTGGGCAGACTGTATAACTAGTTGAAGCTCATAGTCCAGTACGCGCAGTTTAGGCGCTTCGATGCGCAGCGTCTCTAATCGATGCACTTCTTCCGCAAATATGCTCAACGATTCAAAGTCAATCTCTTGAAAATCTTTAATTACAAGCTCTTTGATTTTCGGAGCATACTCTGGGATGATCATCAAGGCATCGTTTAGAATTGTATTGTCTCCATCCAATGCTAGGCTCTCCAAGTTGGGGAACTGGGTGTAGATGTCTTCGTTGGAGATTCCTAACTCCATATTGAATGTGAAGTTATATCCTATCGTGAGCCTCTTGATATTTTCTAGCTTCAACTGAGAATCCCACGTGTGTTTGAAATCTATTGATGTCCAGTTATCAGATATGTTTGCTTCTCGCACCGACGGGTTTGAAAGAATTTTAGCAATAACCCAACCCGGAAGAGTAGGATATCCCTCTATTTCCAGATCTACTATCTCCATATCCCATACCTTCCATGGATATCTTGATACAAATTGTTCCACTTGAGCTTGCTCATTATGTACATGGTGGTGGCGATTCAGCCCATCGAAAGGCAGCAATGCATTTGGATGAAATATCTTGCATCGCAGTTCAACAGAAGGGCATTGTTCCACGAGATCATCTAGCATCGCATTATCTACTGAGTTTATTGAAAACTGTACTGCTTGTAGTGTTGGTCCGGTAACCAAGCGAACCAGCTGCCTAGTGTAATCCACAGAGCCACAACGGGACACATCAGCGTACCTAACAGCCGGAAATTTGAACCCGCGAGGTAGCTCACTATATGAGGGGACTAAAGGAAACACAATTTCTTGGATGGCACTGTCGTATTTAGTAATTCGTTTGGTCAAAGACGTTGATTGGGACTCGGAATCGATTTTTTGTGCTTGTTTCAATAGATAATAGTCCTGTAGCTCCAACTTATGCCAAAGCACGCGCACAGCCTCGTTGAACCAGAGAGTATTTACTAGCAGGCATTGTTTTAAAGAATATATGTCTTCTTTGTGCGAGAAATTAATGCAGATGTTGTATATGATCTCTGGTTGGTGGAGAGCTTTGCTGGTTGTCGACGCCATCTAGGAGTGGAACGAGAACTAGAATTGCGGGATCTTGAGCGGCTGACCAGAGGGACATGGAGCGTACGCGTGGAGGTCTCAGAGGTCAAGTGCCGGGAGCCTTTAGGTCCGTGGTATTAACGACATTGATTCTGATGAATTTTGAATCCGACTTTCTGATTCTGATGGATTTGGATCTGGTTTTGATGAATTTGTCAAACTAATGATATATATTACCGGCTTTTCAAACAGGCATTTGTCTGCGGCCAAAGATTACTCTATCATGTCTCTTTAACTAGTTATTCTATACATGCAATCTAATTAGTGTTCAAAAAAAAAATATGCAGGTGTTAGTAGTAGTGATCCTATTGTGGTAGGTAGCACTAATCGGAGGAAGCTCAACTGTTTCGTCATCACTTGCGGTACAACTTTCGAACCTTCAACAAATCACGCTCAGACTGCTCAATCATCGCCTGTCGATACTCCTTGCATTGCAGCATTTGACTCCACAGTTGCATTGAGAGCTCGGTCTGGCCTCTAGAGACTGCCACTTTGAAGCACTGATTCAGCTCCCGGAAAAACATGGTCTTCAGAGCAATAGTGGGCTGGCCAGCTGCCGAGAGCAACAGGCTGATCACATCTGTAATTGCCATGAAATCACCCTGTTTCCGGTGGCAACGAATCAGAGCCTGCAAGCTCTGGCTATCGTGATTCTGAGAGGTGATAAGCTCGGACTGTTTACGTTTACAGTCCAACAAATAGATAGCTGTAGCATAGTCGTGCCGATGCTCGAATTCCGCAGCTATTGCTGTGCGATCCTGGAGAGCCAATGAACTGGCCGGGTTTTCTTCTATGAAAGCGGTGAGCCGCAATAATGCCTCTTCATTAGACAGTTCGAGCTTTACCAGCACCGTTTTAAGAAGCAAGAACTTCAAGCTAGCATCGGGAGTGTAGCCATCGGCTTGCATGAGTTCGCAAACACTATGAACAGAGTTTGAGTGCCCATGGGCTGCTAGGCCCCGGATCAAAGCCATATAGACATGCCTGGGGGGTACGACTCCTCTCTTTGAGAACTCTTTCAATAGCTCAATACCCTTATCGGGTCTGCCAGATTGGGCGTGGGCTTTGATTTTGCATATCGCGTCTTCGATAAATGGCTTTCCACTGCTATTACCATCATTGGCATCAGAAACAGTGGTAGTTGCTCCTAGATCTAGGAGTTCTCTCGCGGTCAGAGGCTTATTAACCGATCTATGAATCAGTGCTTTACTGACAATGTTTAGTGTGGATTTATTCGCAGTAACATTTTCCAGGTAGTGTGCGATATCAAACATGCTATCTGTCTTGTAGAGCCCCAGACCAATAACGTTCATAGCGTCCGTGTCAATGTCGAACCCACTTTTGGTTAATGCTCCCGTGGCAAATCCTAGAGCCTCAATATCGCCATTTATGGCAAAATACTTCATTGAGGCCAGAAACGGAGCGTTATCCAGAATATTCCCTCTGGTTCCCAGCTTATTGACATGCCTCACCAACTGCTTTTCGTCCCGGGTCATGATGGCATGTTGGATATATACATGCTCGAGTTCTGGCGACTTTTTGAACTTATCATGGATGCGATCCCGGACCTGCTCGTACTTGGCCATGTCCATGACGAGCAAGCACTCTAGATATACAGCATAGCTGGCTGCCGACAGCTCTCGTCGGTGAGAACTATCTTCCCAGTAGCTGAATTCCCGTTCCACTGCTTTCAGATTGTTCGCCAGTCGACTGGAACCTATCAGATATATCTGCAGAGACTCCTCGGTAGCCACTTGATCGCGTTCCAGCTGGTGTAGAAACTCTCTGGCTGTGTTGAAATCATAGCTCTGTAGATAACATTTGAGCAATGCGTGGTGTGTCTGGAGCTTGTAGTTTATATGCGAGTACTTGCTGTAGATCCTTTCGCACTCTTGCAAGTTTCGAGATTTGAATGCTGCAAAGATAGCGGAGGATACGGTTCTTTCGTGCTCTGATCCCGTGGGCTCAAAATCGTCTCTAAAGATGGATAATGCTAATTCGTTCTGCTCTTGCGGCACCAGCGTGGTTATCAATCGCTTTACGACACTCTGGGTGAGCTTGATGTTGTTTTTCCTACCATGCTCCAGGGTGCTTTTTAATTCTGACCAGTTTTTGGATTTTGCCAGCGACTTGATCCTCAGAGAGTACGAAGACTCCAGGGAAGTCACGGGCCTTTGAATGCGGTGATGAACCTTTGACTCTGTGCGATAAGAGTCATGAATGGAAGATTCTGTGCTTATCTGGTCTGTAGCCAGTGGTGATGTTGATGTTGATGCCTTTTGTCC
>JAJLUM010000095.1:44993-55691 GCA_030564265.1 Blastobotrys attinorum
GGCGGTTGGTTTTTTTTTTTTTTTTTTTTTTTTTTTTATTCCTTGGTTGTGTGATATGGAATGATTCTCTTGTTAAAGACTGTTTGGTGGTGTGGAATGATTTCTCTGTGTGCAAATGAAATTTTCACTACTTTAGAATACAGTTGTTACCGCTAGTGCGGCGCACTCGCGCGCGCCAACCACCCAACTTTTTTCTAGTGCTATTCCGTGAGGCTTGAAAACTTTACCACCTTCCAAAATATCTCCAAAATTGGACGATCAGGTCTTTCTTGTTAATCCAGATTAGCTATTTATATCCTGATATTGGCCAATAAGAAGAAGTAAACATGAAGAATGGGAGATAAGAACAAAGAGGAGCTCCAGGAGATTCTGGATATGCTCAAACGAGATGAATTTGAGCTAGATGGCAAGAAGACAGACAAAGGCTATGGCTCCAGTGGGAAGGTCGAAAAGAAAAGGGAATTGAGACCTAATACCCAATTCCTATCTAGGATTCTGCAGTCTACAGCGAGTCATAATAAGCGTATGCTCAATGGCAGCCGTGTTGAGAAAGAGCCTAGAGAAAACAGCAGAGACCCTCACCACCATCGCCAGCTGAAGAATAATGACGTTATCAATAAGCATAAGCAGAAGCAACATAGGAGACATGATAATGAAAACACTCCGGAGTCATCGCCGAAACCAGTATCACTACCAAAAAAGAAAGACCACCAAAAGCCGAAGTTCCCCATACATCATCGAGCTAAGAGCGATGAGAAACACTAAAGTAAACACTTCCAGATGTGGTAATCCAATCGTCAAACCCTCGCTTATTTTTGAAATAGTGCAGGCTCCTGGTTTCCTAACAGTGCATGTCTCTAACACACCAGTGAATCAGAGTACTTTTTTTAACATTTTGGTTGTCCACCCTCCTCCCTGCTTGTACTTGTGGTGTGTGGCTAGTGGACCTTGATAACCTGACCAGATCCGATGGGCCAAAAGCGGAGAAAAGGTCTGGGCCGGCGGCCCAGTCGCGGCTCCGCTCTTTCATTTATGTCTGACTTAATATGCATATGTAATTTTTTTTTTTCCCTCGCTGCTGCTTTTGCTCTTTCTGTCCCTTGAATATAACAGCCAAACAGAGACCGCCTAATAGTAATACTACTAGTAATACTAATATACATAATACCTCTAATCTCTTCTCTTCCTTCCTTCTGTCTTTCTCTCTTTTTTTTTTTTTCTCTCTTCTTCTTCTTCTTCTTCCTCTTCTCCGTCTTCATACACAATCGTGAGATTTGTATCCGTAGTTTTCAGACAGCGAGAAAGAAGAAAATTTAATAGTAGTACTAATAATGAATGGTGGTGATGTGGAAAAACGTCCCTTAGATAATGACGACGAAGACGGGTCAGGAAAGAAAAAACGGACTAGTACTAAAGCCACCCGTGCTTCAAAAGCTTGTCGTACATGCAGAAGACAAAAGACCCGGTGCTTTCCTGCAATGAATACCCGATCTTGTCTTCGGTGCAAAACTCTGGCTCTAGAGTGCTCGTTCCTAGAAGGCATGGTGGAGGATGATGACCCAACACCTCCTGTAGCAGCTTCGTTAGAAAGTCGCAGTACAGAGTCTCGTTTGGAGAGCCTCGAGTCAAATGTATCGGAGATTCTGACTCTGCTGCGGTCCAACGAAAGCGGCTCAAACAGAGTCGGAGGTGCGTTCAAAAGAGAGAGCAAAGAGGTACCTTCGTTCGGTCTGCCATCAATCTCTTTCGTGACATCTCCTTTCAACTGCTTTGGGGCCCTGGTTTCACAGGCCAATAATGCACCACCGATTACTCGACTGTTCAACCCGCAGATGGTGGTCCACGATCAGGACGTCATCTCGTTGGGGCTACTAACTAAGGAGCAGGCCGTATTCCTGCTGGCATATTTCCGAGACCATTTCAATCGATGGGTCTCGTTCCCAGAGAGCATAGACATTAAGGATCTGCTGGAGCGAATCCGACGAAGGTGTTCGCTGCTGTTAACTGTGTGCTGCTGCGTCTCTATCAAATTTTACGACCGTGAGCTTAAAACTAAAGTATATAGTCTACTGCTGCAAAAGCTACAAACAGAATTACACCAGTCGCTGCTGGTGGTGCCTCAGACAATAGAGTTCATGCAGGCACTGGCTGTAGTGGCCATCTATGCGACTTCGTTAAGCGAAGGTGACATTGTGATCGATGGATGGTTCTACTCGTCGCTGGCCCTACAGCACTTTATCACTAAAGACGTGCTGGGGCTCGTCATGTCCTTTGACGGGGTAGGCCCAGTGACTGAGTTTGACGAGATCACCGCATACCGGGTGTGGAATCACCTGTGTCTAGTCCATCTGGTATGCTGTGTGATGTCTGGTCGCATGTGTATTCTAGACGAGGCACGGCTGGACCTGTGCCGAAGGACGTTGGAGCTAGGCTCGGCATCGAACTTTGATGGCCGAATGATTGCAGAGATCTCACTGCATTTGATTATTTATAACTTCATCGAGTCTGTCCAGAGCCTCTCGGCGGTGGAGCTGGAGCTGAAGCGATGGAAGGACCAGTGGGGATATTTATTTGAGCAACCGATTATCCAGTTTACCGAGTCGACGTATCATTATGGCTATTTCTTGATTCTGTTCCACTGGCATTATGTGCAGAACTCTACGCGGCTTCCTGGGACCACCTTGAGTATGCTCAGTGGAGTTACTAGCAGCCAGATTGACCAGACTCTGGCGGCATGTGACAAGAAGGTCGTCCGCCGGATGCAGGAACATTTGATCAAGGTGATTGATTCACTGCTAGTCGTGGCTTCAAACACGTACTTTTCGCATTTGTCGGACCAGGTGCATTTCACGGGTTCTTATGCAGCCGTCATGCTGCTTAAGATTATGGCGTCGATGGCGAATTTTGGGCGTAACGATGACATTGTAGATCGAGCCCTGTATCTGGGGAAGATCACTTCGCTGGAGAGCAAGTTCAGACAGGTTGGTGTTGAGGGAGACTTGGTGATCAAGTATGCCAATGCGATAGCGGAGGCGTTGGCATTGCTGTAGGTGGAATAAGAGGCATTTGAGGTGGTGGATCGAGAGAACTGGCAATGGTAGTACAGGCGGTACTACGAGTGTGGTTGTGATGAGGAGGAATGCCCGTTGCTTGTACTTTGACACTATTCGTATTTATAATTGTATTTTTATTTTTTATTGTAACTTTCGTGCCTTCAGAGTCCCGGAATCGAGTTCTTTACCTTGAATCGAGTTCATTAACTTCGAATCAAGTCCAGTGCACTAAATCGAATCCAGTGCCCCAAATCAATTCCAGTGCCCTCCACACCTGATTGTACCGGATCCTCTTCAATTCGCACGCTGTGGGCTGTTAGTGCTTGTTTCACTTCTCTCTGGAACTACTAGAGCCTGTTCCCACAACAATCAAGCTCCACTATCCTATGCTGTTATTCCGATTTCGACCTCGACACCCGCTACAATGCATATACCTTGTGGCTAAACACCTCCTCATTGTCGTCAACGCAGTAGTAGTGATCGTCCTCCGTTGGCGGAGGTATCCTAACAGGAATCTCACTAAACATGGCCTCATCATCCGTAGCAAGATACTGTGACAGAGACAGCTCGGAAGGGGGCTGATATGAATGGTTCACATAATACAGTGATCCATTTTTCAAGATCCTGCCCCGTCTCAGCGCTCTCTGCAATGCTCGTGTTGCTGATTGGACAAACGTGCTATTCACGGTACTCCCTTTAGTGTCATGGTCAATCCACGACCAGATCTGAGCCAGCTCTACACCCTTTCCGCCAGATTTTGCATTCATGGCATCCACCAGGAGGTCTTCATAATCTACTTTAGAGTTGGAAGAATGCAGTCGAGTGTTGTTTTGTAGTAAGATTTTTAATGCAATTGAATGTGCATGCGAAGAGTACAGTGGCAACTTGGGCTCCTGATTCTCAGCATACAGAATAAGCTCTACAAGCTGTGCTCTCGAAAGAGACGATAAATATGTCTTTTTCACTTCTAGTGATAGTGATTCTCCAGTCATGCCAGTTTCCAGAGGTAGTTCTCTTCGTTTGGGCTGGCAATCTCTGCAGAACCACTGTGCGTCAGCTACGTCTACCACAATACGGTCGATTGGCGGCACATGGCATAGCTGATGGTATGGAGTATTGCATTCGTCGCAAAAGACTATTTGGTTTGATTTAGGTGTATTTCCCCGCTGGCAGACTTTGCAGACATGAGTCTCTTGCCTTCTCCCATATGGAGTTGAGGATCTTCGTTCGTACATTCTATGCAGTAAGCAGCCTAGGTCTATTGCTGGTGGAACGTTTTTTTTTCCCCCTTTGTATCTGGGTCGCTACTGTGATTAGTAAATCTTGATCCAGTGTGGTTAAAACCGAAAAAAAAAAGTATAGCAAAAAAAGACTGTGATCTGCCGATGATATCTAATAGTGAGCGGGTTGGTCATATTGGGAGGTCCGTGGTGATATACACCATGATGGACACTTGACTCCGATAGAAATAAATGCAAAATATGAGATTACCATAACTAAATTTAAGGAGCTTTATACAATCAGGGAACACATCAAGGCTACACAAATACTAATAGCAATTTGAACTGGAGCATTGGTACTTGAGGCATCGTTGTCGAGATCACCTGTCTCTGCGTAGAATGGGACTGTGCTGGTGACCACGGTAGCTGAACCAGATGGCCCCGTGGTGGTATACACTTTATTGGAGTGAGTAAGAGAGGCCCCAGATGGTGAAGAAGGCAGAACACTCTCTGGCCATTGATTGGTGGTAGAGCCTGCAGGATTTCCAGTGATACTGGCTCCACCTGCTCCTGCTGCACCCCATTGGGTGACGCTTGGTTGGTTAGGTTGTTGAGTTGGACTCCATACCCCTTCACTTCTGATTAATTCTCCTGTTATTCCAGCTCCCGTGTGAGGGCCAGATGGAATCCAGGTGCCGTAGTCCACAGAACGCGGCTGGGTGGTTCCTTCGTATGACGATGTTTGGGCAGATGTATGGTGGATGGACTTGGATGCGGCATCTCCATCTGTAGTAGATGCAGTTGTGGTGGTAGTAGTGGTGCCATCTGATGCAGTGGTTGTGGTGATGGTTGTGGCCTTGTCGTTAGCACTAGAACTCGCTGTAACGGATGCTAATCCAGCATCATCACTCAGTGAGCCAAGAGCACTCTTGAGATCGTCATTTCCATCACAGTCTGCCTTGGAAACCAGCTCTTTACATTTGGCGATAACATTTTTGGCGGTTTTCTGGGCATTGGCAGAAGTATCGACCAGGTCACTCAGTTGCTCAACGGATTTTGTTAGGTCATCCACAATAGGACAAACGACGTCTGTGGTGCTAGAGTCTTTTACACAGGCATCTGCTACATCAGCAACTCCTTGGCCCAGAGCTTTGTATGTGTCTTTTTTCGAGGTTCCACTAGACTCGTCACCATCGTCATCATCGGAATCTCGTTTCATTCGATTCAAATCTTTGGTAAGTTTGTTCATTGAGGGGCAGACATACTTGTTTTCTTTCATTGTGACATCTTCAAACTTTTCGCCCTTTTTCTTAGCCTTGCTCCTGGCGTCCTCAAATGCATCGTCGTCCTTCCCATCCTGTGTAGCCTTAATTGCTGCTTCAATTGACTTCGACATTGTGTCCGCCAGAGGGCACAACAGAGAGGACATGACTTTGTCGCTATCTACGGAGTCTTTGAATGCATCATTCGAGGTACTTATCATGGCATCAAATACAGAGCCAATGACTTTGTACATGTCAGTAGCACTGTTCGCTAGAACAGTTGCTGTGAGAGAACATGAGAAGACCAAAGTGATCAATGGTTTCATTTTGCTATTGGTGGCAGATCTTGAAAATATTGAGATTTATTAATCGAAGGATATCTCTTCTTTATGTACTTTTTTATATAGCAAACGATCATGGGATTTCTTTTTTAGCCTAAAATACACATTTTTGATATAAAAATAAACCTAGTTTGGTACTTCACCACTGCTCTAACGGTCTATGTACTTGAGCGATGAGATTTAGTCTGCTTAAAGGCGCAGAACCAGCCACCGGTTTTTTTTTGCAGTACAGAAATCGGTCCACTTGATACACTTAAACATCACATCTGGATCGGTAAGGCTGCATGAGCATATAGGCACATTGATAATTCGAATTATTTCCAGTGCTTTTGCGATCTAGTTAGGCGGTACCTCTGTAGCAAGTATCCCGAGCTAGTCTAGCAACATTAGGCTCCCGGATTCTTGAGCGGTAGCGTTAAAGCAGGTCTCCAAAGTCGTATCTACTAAAGCAAGCTTCCAAAGCAGTCGATGTAGGTTGACCAATACAGGTTGAGCTAAGTCTTTGCGAACTCGAAGCTGAAACCACAGGCTCACTTCTTGGTTTTCTCTTTAATACGGCCAAGTCATTTCCCGCCTCTGTGGTACTTTTTCTGCATTATCAGGGTGCTAGGATTAAACATGCGGCGATCACTTGAAACATTGTGCGGCTGGGATGGGTTCTAAGGAGTATCAACTAGGAGAAGGACAAAAAGAGGGGAAATACTAGACTACATTAGTAATTGTAGTTGCACATAGTTACTATAGAATAGGTAGTTCCGGTAGCAACCTAACCTAATTCAGCTAGTATAGCTAAGAAATATATATATAATAATAATAATAATAATAAATTATCTACATAAGCCTATAGCCTTTTGGGTTGAATTCTTATATTTGTTGATCATCTGAACTAAATCAACTTAGCAATTGATCAGACGGATACCTGCTAGTAGCTCTCTAAATTCTGGTGGCTGGGCATGGCGATGGTAGAGGGTGGCCGTCCGCTCTCCGATCCCTAATTGCAATTATTCTACTGGCAGATTGCGCCCTAAGAGCTCAGGTATTCCCACTTATTAGATATGCTGTCCGTAAGTATGAGACCAACATCAGTCTGCGGAATTCGCCACTCACAGACAATTAGTATGAACTAAAACACACGTTCAATTCCATCTGTGTCGTGTGGGTGGAAAAGTCTCAGACATGGTAGAATAAAAAAAACAAGCGGTGGCAGGGCTACGCGATCCATTTGGGCCAATTCGTGCATCTGTACGGAAATTTAGTCTCTATATGCGCCCCATAGGATATGTGCCTCTGGCTCTGTGGAGTTGTTTTATGCATCTAGCTCCATTGGATCTATTGGAATTCTTGAAACTCCTGAATATCCTGAAACCATAGGTTTCGATTCCTCCCCATGGACCAACTGGCCGGGTCGGTCCATGCGATAGCCTCGAACTGCTGGCCTGTAGACCAACGGTAAGGCGTGTTCATGCATGGCTCTTATTACTGGAAGGAAAACTCTCTTGTAGCACATTTAATCTTGGAACCGCGTTCTGCACTAGAAAGAGTATCGTAGGATTGCAATGCGAGAATTGAGCTGGCTTGGCAAGCAGGAACCGCGACCACTTAGGGGCTGGTAACATAATCCGAATCATGGTCTCTGATGCTCAATTTCTGGCTTCTGTAGAATTGCATTTGTATGGAATTCATATCCGCAGTCGTGGTGGAATTTTTCACGCGTCGTTGGTATTACCGCAAAAAAAGCCCTATCCTACGCGTCTTTCTAAAACATTCATGTTCCTTTGTGACTTTAATCCGTGACCAAAGAGCCTGGCCTACTAAGGACGCTATCTGGCTGGAGTAACTCGGCAGTTCCTTTTCTGTGTTATCTATTTTTAAAAAAGCGACGCGTCGTCTTTTCCCATCGCCTCGTGTCGTGCGGCTCAAGAGGATTCGCGATCCTTGGCGTCGCGTCATCACAAGGAGCTGATGTATTTAATTCAGGGTACTAACATATTGAGTTTAAATTTAATTTAATATTGTAGCTGCTACATGGCTTTCCTACTTATGATTAGTATCGCAAAAAAAAAAAAAACACCCATCAGTCTTAAGATATGATAGATCTAATTTTTGCAGATTTTGAAGATGCTAGAGATTCCCAGATCTACGCGTTGTGGGAAACTCACACCAGTGAATTCGAGGTCACGAATTCGGGCTGAGAGATAGGTGACGGGAGCCATGCTCTGAGAATACAGCACGGAACCTCTTGCTGATCAAACAATATTCATTCTTTCAGATTGCTCGCCGGACCGAATGAATCAAGGGGGTGTTGCAGGCTTTGTGCATGCGGGCTCAGCTGGAGCGGACGCCCCTAAGCTCTGCATATTTTGTGAAAATGTAAACAAACCCCGTTGAGACAGATCCACTATGGCGGGACGTCATAGAGCAGCAGCATTCCGGCGAGCGATTTGTTATTGCTGTTTGTCTAGAATTAAGGTGCTTTGTCTAGCATATGGTGTTAATGTCTTTCGGAATGATTCTGGTGAGCCGCATTGTAAGCTAGTTGGCAAATGGTGTAGTCAATTAGGTAAACTAGAAGTGTAGGTAATTGAATTAAAATGGTGTTTAATAGGATTGTTAGACAATTCAGTAGCCATGGAGTAGTTCGATTAGTTTACACGTCAGTTACAATGATTAGCAATTGTGAAAAATATTAAAAAAGTAGATAAGAAAACAATTCTTTTAAAATAAAGTACAATAAAATAGAAAATTAAAACGAAAAGGTCATCACAATATTTGTTATTCTGGATATTTGAAGAAAAAATAAAAGAGTCCTATACTACACTAAGAGACTGCTGCTCAAAAGATATTAAGTCTCTTTTTTTTTTAACATTCTCGTAACCAGTTGGTATCAAAGAAGAAATATTATGCTACTTATAGAAGCAAAGCAACACCGGCAGCGACAGCAACACCAGCAAATCCAACTCGGACTTGGGTTTGACCGTTAACTTGTTCCATACCAGTGGTGGTTGGAACTTGTGGAATAGTACCGTTGGTTGGAGCAGCGGTTTCACAAGTTGGGCATGGACCAACCTTGGTAATAGTAACACCAGCAGAGACAGTAACGTAAGTAGTTGGCTCTGGAGCTGGGTTTGGAGCTGGAGCAGAGCTGACTGGAGCTTGAGTTGGAGATACTGGTGGAACGTTGCCAGTTTCACATTCAGTGGTGGCTGGAACGACAGTTGGAGCTGGGGTTTCTTCACATGGAGTGGTAGCTGGGACCTTGGTTGGTTCAACTGGAGAAGAAGATTCGTCACAGACAGTGGTGACTGGAACCTTGGTTGGCTCAACTGGAGTGGAAGCTGGAGCGGTGGTGGTGATGTGGTGACAAGAGACAATGTCGGAACCAGTGCAAGAGGTGATGGTGATCAAAGAAGTTTCAGCTTCAACGACGGTGGACTTGTCAGTGACGACAGCGGTGGATTGAGCACCAGTGCATCCACCTTCACCAGAGCAAGAGGTGATGGTAGCGACTTCAGTGGTGGTGTCGACTGCAGTAGAGGTAGCAGTAGCGACGGCGGTAGAGTTGAAGCCTTGGGCCATGGCACCGGCAGCGAAGGCACCGGAAACAGCGTACTTGTTGATGGAGACCATTGTTGTGATTAAGGTATTAAAACGAGTGAATACAAGTTAATGTTATAAAGAGTGAATAAAAGTTAGAATGAAAGAACTTTGAGTTGGAAGAGAAAAGAGAAAGGAAAAAAAAAAAATTTAAGGAGAAACAGGGAGAACTAGTCTTTTTATAACTTTTTTTGGGGGAAACGTGGGTAATGCGGTTTTTTTCCTGTTATTTACTTTTCCGCTTGGGAATCTCTGATTGACCAAGCATATTTAGCTCTCGATATGCATAATAATTGGGTTATGAGAACGTAAATCGCCAAACAAATATTGCTTTTGCTAGAGCCTTTTTTTTACCTAGTAGTTCTGGAGAATGTGCGAAAATGCAAGAAAATGTAGTGATCGACCAATTCTTTTTCCTAACCGGGCCGCGGTGGCCCAAGCGGGTGGTCCGAGCGTCTGGACAAGCGGACAGTGGGTCGAAGCGGAAGATCGCTGTTTGTTACTTGGCAATAGTGCGTCTGCTACTACCCCGAGGCATGCACACTGGACCGTGTGGCCCTGGCCCTGCTTGAGCTGGAGTCCAAGGCAACAGGGGGAAAGTGAGGGGTGTCGATAGGACAATTGGTGTTAATTGGGACGATTGCGGATATTTGGGAGTACTTAGGATAGTTAGGAATATTGGAGAGTAATTGGGAATATTAAGGATAATTGGGAATATTAATGATAATTAGGAATACTAAGGATAACTGGGACCACTAAGGATAATTGGGATCACTAAGAATAATCGGGAATACTAAGAATATTTGGATGTTGGATTGGGAATATACTAAAACTACTAATATAACAAGCGCCTAAGAGCCAATGCTGATACCACAGTGCCTCAGGTCCCAGTTCTATTGCCTTACACCCACACTGTTGCCTCTGTAAACGGTGATGCACAATGACTACTCCAAGCCATAGTGCCCGAAGCCACAGTGGCTAAAGCTATGGCCACTGTGTGGCCACTATACGGGACTCGAGCCCTTAATGCTGCTCTGGTGGCTCTACTTTGCCGAGTATGCGGTCCAGTGCCTAATCAGGAAAGATGATAGAGCAGAGATTGATAGAAAAGAGCCACTAAACGAGACACAGTGTACTAGTGTCTCTATTATGTCTCGACTCTATATTGAATCCCGGAATAATAATAATAAAAAAAAAAAAAAAAAAAAAAAAAAAAAAAAAAAAAAAA
>JAJLUM010000096.1:0-55342 GCA_030564265.1 Blastobotrys attinorum
AAAAAAAAAAAAAAAAAAAAAAAAATATTAATAAAAAAACAATAGAAGCCAATTTATTAACCACTAAAACTGAAATTAAACGAGAAAATAAGTGAACAAAAGGAATGGACGTAATGACGAAGCTCAAAAAGGAACGAAAGTGAGAGAGAAAGAGAGGAAGAAAAAATTAATATTTAGAAAATCTGGGAGTCCACTTCCTTATATAGTGATAATTTCACAGGGTGCAGCATCCGATGCAAATATGGCAGATTGGGAAAATTGATCAAGCAGGAAAAAAAAATAAAATAAACCAAAATAAACCAAAATTTCATATATTGGCTGATCATCTACTGCAATCCATATTCATGTTATTAAAGATATTTCAAACAGCCGATACGTTCTGATCAAGGGGAAGAGAGCAACACCAAGTAAGGGAGGAGGGAGCATGCATCTTAATAGTTTGTGGTTGTATTAAGGCGGTCACGCTGTAATAAATTAGGGATAGATTGAAAATGATAGCTTATGACGATCATGAAAAGGCAAGACAGGGGAAGGATAGAATGATATATCTTGGTGGTGGGAAACCCCCGAGGTTTGTCATATCATTAGAGTTTCAACTATTTTATCCGATCTCTTCTTTCTATCATATTTCTGCTCCATCCGGCTGTTTGGAAACCTTCTGATATGAAACAGAGTTTCTAAACAAGATGAGGAATAAAACTGGCAGCAAGCACGCACCGCAATATAGTAACCTCCAATTCTATCTCGTATTCCCAATATTATTACCCACATACATTACATACCCACCACCGGCACTTATTCTTACCGTACTGGCCGACACTTCGCTCACATACAAAACATTCTTTTGTCCTTACTTTGCTTCAACGAAATGGCAATCTCCCCTATATGTTTCTAAGAGTAAAAGAAAAAAGAAAAGAAGCAAAAAAAAAATTTTGACAATTTCCTAAAAGGGGTATTAAACTATAATGTGCTCCAGGGTGCTGGATACATACATGTCCGTAATGAAGCTTTCGTTTTTGATTTTTTTTATTTTTTTTTTGCGTTTTTTTAAAAACCAAGCACCGTGCCGAATCTTCAAAATTGGTTTTCATCGTTTCAAAGTGGCCTTTTCACCGCAAAAATTGCACTGTTAAACTAGAAATCAACCACAGATTATATATAACAGATTTAACCCCGCGCACTGTGTATAAAGTGTGCTCATAATCCCGTTCCAAAGTCCTTGGATATCTTGTCGTTTTTTAAAACGCAAAAAATGCGGAAAATGAATCTCGATGCGCCTCCACCTTTTTGGGCCACCGATCGGCAGTGTGACGCGCGCGCTCCCATTGTTACTGTGTCAGTAGCCTTTCTTAGGGATGCTCTCCGAGGAACGCGACCCGATCGTGGTGGAGTTCTAAGTAGAGCGCGCTGGACTAAAAGAAGATCTACTAGCGCGCTGGTAATTTGCTGCTAGTGTCTGCCCGTATATATTGGTGCAATTATCTCCGCTGCTGGTGGTGTTTAGAGGAGTTCCCCTTGCGCTGATGGTGGTCCTAGTAGAGCAGCCTTGCTAGTAGATACTAGTGGGCTACTAGCAGGGCCAGTCCTAGTCCCTATAGAAGTGTGTCCCAATCCTTTTCTATAACCGTAAAACCTCCTTAATTGCCATCTAGAGACTCAACACACGGCATCAGGCGATTGGTGATTCCAGTAGATAGAATTCGAAACACCAGCTTACACCTCCGTGTTTTAGGTATCCAAAAGGATTCCTCGGGAAAAAATATATATATTTCCACTATGGGCCCCTACTGATAGCAGACTGTATATTAGCCCGGTGTATGCAAGTAATGAGCATTTGCCTGCCACGTAAGACTCAATATGCAGCTGTCAACGGATAATTGAGGTTTAGGACGAAATGTGGAAGGAGAAACGAAACCACAAAAACCGCAAAACCACAAAAATACGGAAGAACAACAAAAAAGAAAAGTGAATAGAAGAAGAAGATAATGCTTCTAGAGCTTCTTTCCGTACTGACAATTTTTTAGACCATCGTTTATTTGGTGACTCCGCGTAAGGTCCATAAATTTTTTATGCCCGTGCTTGTTCCGGTTCTGGTTTGACCGACCTGCACTTACACATGAACGTTGGCGTATCTGCAGATACTCTATACGATCCCAAATACGATAAGTTCTGTTTTAGTATTAGTTTCAAATTCCTGTGTCCCGTAGCATTGTCCTTGAGAAAAAAAAAATTTATAAAATTAATAGCGATGGCATTTGAATACCTTATGCGAAGGTCATGAGCATTTGCAGAGGTTAAAAGCCAATTTGAATCCATTACTAACTTTTCTATCTATATGTGCAATTATCAGATCTTGCATTAGAAAGATCCAGTACTCCCATTGACTGTAATGGAATTCATATGAGCAATTGGTCGACAGGTTGGTTGTTGATTCTTTTTTCCATTTTTTTTTTTTTTTTTTTTTTTTTTTGACCTATTTCTTTTTTCCTTGCCTAAGATCCTTAGCATGAATGTGATAAATAAGTAACATGACAAAAACAGCAACTGTAGCCTCAATGTTTCATCTTCTGATTCTTATTCGAGAAAAACTTAATAAGTTGTAACAGGGGGAAGACAAAAAAAGGGGGAAACGTACAAGAGCATCCTCCATGAGTTCATATGCGGGTGCATGCTATTGAGAGGAATTTATTACAATAAACATAGTGTCAGACTCTGTTTACCAGACATTAAAGGTATTCGAGAATTTTCATGCCTCTATTAGAGCAACACGAGCACAGTCCATTCTTCCAAGATATTCCGCAGATACTTACTCATATATTACCAATTGACCTCATTTACCCATACAGTGGCCAATGCAGAGCAAGTATCTAATATTATAATGCGTATATATTTCTCTTTAGGCACTGAATGTTCTATCTTCGAGTGGACCCGGCATGACATAGTTGCCAATGCTCAACTACAGTGCCATTGTCAACTCCCTCCACTGTTGTTTTATAACTTTGATATCTATGGAACTAATGGAAACCTGGTTGAACGAATGAGATAGTATTTTGCTTTAGGAAAAGCACAAGATCAAAAAAAAAAAAAAAAAAAAAAAAAAAAAAAAAGAAAAGTGCCGCATCCTCTAGAAAGAAAGCAGTACTCAACATTTTAAACACTTGCATGCTGGGCGCGTTTCCGGATTTTCTACATCTACATCATAAGGACATCCAAGTACATTCCTAGGTGTTTCAATCGCATTATCGTATAATATCGCAAATCATATCCACATAAATTGTTGTACATTTGCCCGTATGCCCGTCTAGGGATTTTTTCTTTCTTCTATTTGTCCCTCATTTTTACATACCTATTTTCTAGATGCACCCTTGCGTTATATTACGAGTACTTTATACATCCGATCGTAATGCATCATCCAATCTGCATATAAACAGAGAGAAGTTGTCACGTACATAAATAAGCTGTTTCAATTGAACTATTGGGGAAGGGAAAGCCTTTGTCTACACCTCTTGCTGAGTCGCTATATTGAAACCACTCATTGTTCGTAACGGATTAACGAGGAAAGATCATCTGTGGGTCCAAGACATGACCATTGCATTGACCTGGTCTTAATGTATCATCTGCATCAATTAAGCTTTTGCTTGATGTGGCTAAAACTTCTTAAAACACTGACCAGTTGTCACAATTTGAAAAGCCTTCATTCTATCTCAACAATGCCCAGATCTTACTGTCTGATCGTTTTATGATCCATTTGTGGTATTAATCAGCATGCATGATAATGTACCACTATTGCCTCTTTTTAGGGCTCGTCAGACACCATTCAAGTTGCTACCTCCGATTTTGGTATGCCAGAAAAAAGTTAATAAGCATCAAATATACTTTTGGTCGATTACAATCCTAATCTATTCTCGAGAGGAATCATCAGTCACAATGTAATATATTGTCGATAACAATAACATTGCAGCGGTGCCCTAATATCCCTGGGCAGGGTTGGTCTAGTTATAGCAAATTCAATAAAAGGAAAAGAACGTTCCGACAATTAGTATGTTTTCCCTTGTATCAATCTGTGCAGCAGTGTGTAAACAATCGAACTAAAAGTACCAGCAAAAAGCCGTCAGCTGCTGATCGATATATTGGACAGAACTATCGTGGTCGTAAAGATGATTATTTCCGTGTGTCCGGTAAGTCAGAACGAGCTAGACTAGCAGATATGATTGGTGCGCAAGGCTTCGTTCTCATTTCAAGTTACTTTTGTTTTAGTAAAACCATAGCAGTTACTTCGACTAAGCATAAAAGCTCCTGCATCTACCGTATCCAACACATTTCCTATTACAGAATACTCTCTTCTTCAATGATTTTGACAAAAGAGGGGATAACTAGCGGTGCAATCCCGATGGTTGCTTAACCTTCGCCGACAATAACGGCATCATTTGATCATTATCATCTGCCGACAATGTTTTCACTTTGACTTATTTACAACAGAACCAAATACATGATGCATGGAATGATTATTATTCTTGCCAGGTTGAGAGAGTAAAATATCTGCTGGGATTCCTTTAAAGTCACTATTTCGTACTTCAGCAATTCTAGTTGATGTCCTTGATATCACCAAGTTGAATTGATTGATTATTTCACTGGCTGCAGGGGCATAGGAGCAACTATTAACAGTATAAATACTTCATTTCAATCCTGCATTGGCCACATTGAATATTTAGGGGCTTTCCAGGAGAAATGGAAGTCTATACTTGAAGGCTGGATAGAACTAAAAGCCTAGAACGATTGTAACCCGACCGCAAATCATCAATGACTTCTAATACAGTCCAAGAATAATCAGGTGGTTTGTTGGGTATGTCCTATTAAAATTTTATGACGACAAGGAACTAAATTTACATGCAATCGTGTAATGTTTAACAGAGACTATATTCTGCCAGACCTCGCATTGATCGGAGGAATCTCAAGCGTATTAAAGCCTGCATGCCAAAATCGAACAGAAATCTCGAGACTTCAGAGTTAAAAGAAAATCGATCTTTTCCCTTATCCGTATTATTTTATTAGCGAGTGTGTACTTACCGTCTGCTTTTTCTGGTGGAGCTGTTGAACATGGCTGCTTAACAAAGCATCTCATAATGCCGCAATGCAAGGTTCGGCTCATTCTCTTTTGCCACTAATTATAATGTTATGGTTAATTGAAGCACTCAATTGACGATACACAGATACTGAGAAGAATAAACCAGAAAAATCTTTTTGTAAGCCGTACTGGGCCTTTGCGCAAAAAGAGATGGTGAAAATAAGGTACCAGGTTGTATGATGAGCCACCTACTGACAGGTGCAAGCTTGAAGATAATGACTGCATGGTAAACCTATCGGAAAATATGTTACAGAAGCCTTCTTTGTTTGCTCACTATGGAGTTAGTTGTTCTTTACTGGGACAGCTCTAGCTTTTGCTTCAGGTTTATGAATCATCGACTGGTCCTTGTATTCTTTACAGCTCCACGACTGCAAAGGAAATCGATACCCATTTAAAATATCAGTGATAAAAGCAGAATTGGGAAATTTATTAATTTTTTAAAACAACCCGCTGAATATGGTAACTGCCAAAGAATAAATTGATTAGCAAGATGGCAACAAATTCTCTGGCAGTCTCTTGCCTTGATGAAGTTGTGATAGGGTTTACTCTGAAAAAGTCAATTGAGATATTATTGACGAATCTTATCATTGAAAATGATTAGAAAAGCTATTTCAATGGATTAACCCGTTACAAGATATTCACAGACAAAAATACATAACGGTAAGCTTTAAAAATACAAAGAATATTTGAAAAGGTGTCGGGCGGTCGCACCAGCCTGTTGAACATGCTAGGATTGCCCGTAAGGCTTGAAGTCAGGTAAAGCGGCATGGACTGTTGCAGCATGCGTGTCTTATCAAACCCAGGGCAGAGTTCATTGATTGTTAAAAAGAATAGACTCAATCGCATCTTTCAAGAGGATGAGGGTATGTGTATGAGTGAAGCGGAGCCGGATCACTTAATCGAATAATACACGAGATAAATATAGGATCGAAAAGCACGATATTCGATACATCCAGAATGTGACGATAACTTTATGCGTTGATTCAACTTCGTCTTATTTTCTTGGCCAATTCCTCTGGCTTGGTAAGGTTTAGAATAGTTGATATGCGATGTACCAACCGCATTAGCCGCGGCTCGAAAGTATTCCTTTCGCCCAATCGGTTCTAAATCCACATACTGAACATGAAAGACTACTCCTAGATCTCAGTTCAATGGAGTAGAAATATGGGATAATATCAAAAGATGTGGATCCAGATTCCTATCATATTGATCAGACGAGCCTCGGTTGGAATAAACTATCTTTCTCATATCTAAGGGTTGATATAAATCAATATTCAATTTGACCTTGATTGTAATTTAAATAATCAGTCGCCAGAAATTGGTTCAAGAATAGCAAACAATTGAGATTAACAATGCGCTCTAATTCTTCTTTTAGTTTCTTTATATACAATTTTTTTTTAATTGCAAAAAGATTAGCTTATACTACAAATTTTTTTCTTTTCTTTTCAATAATTTGATGATTGTTATATTTGTTCTGAATTAGTATTCCACTCTTCAAGAGTAAGGCCACTCTGTCATGTCACTCTTTTTTTTTCAGCTTGATCTAACTGGGGAGGACGGTTGGTCATGCTCATAATATCATTATACTATTATATTACTTAAAGTTTAGTCAACCTTGTCCTCAAAGGTTTCACCTTCAACAAGATCTGGAATTTGATCGTCTTCGGCCTCTTGAGCACCGGCTCCACCGGCAGCACCAGATTGTTGCATTTGCTCAGTGATCTTTCGCAATTGTTCCATATTTTCTGGACCCATAGATGACAAAACTTCTGGCAAGAATTCGGAGATTTCCTTCTCAACAGGAATACCGGAGACTGCGTATGTGTTGGATGGGTAAGCACCTTGGACAGAAGCTCGTGGGAAGTGGAGCATCTTTCCGTCTTCCTTCAACATATTAACTTGATCAATGTTTGGGATTCGTTGAGCATTGATCTTTTTCAAGGCGCCTTGCAAGTTTTTGTCGTCACCCTCGGACTTGTGGGATCGCTTTACTTTTCGTCGTGGGGTACCTTTACCACCAATTCGGGTGGCCTTTTGCAACTTTGCGAGCTTTTCGGCGTCCATTTTTATTTGGTTTACTTCTTCAATTGATTCAGGTCAAAGTGTCCTTTTGAAGTATAAAAATTGAAAAGTGGTAATTTTTTGTGATTTTTTTCCTCTTGTTGAGTTGATTGGGTGGGAATTTTGTGCTGTAAAGTACACGCGGTAAGGGTAAAGTACAGACCGGGTAAAGGAGAAGGAGAAAGAACACCTTTCCTGTGGAGAGTTCATATCATGTGATGTTATGTCACGTGATGTTATTACCACGATCTCCAATCAGCGAAGAACTGAGCCGCACCTCCACACTTAAGTCCAACGAACACCCCAATAAGATCAATCAGAACAGGATAGAATATTCTTCTTGATATGTTCTCACAGAATGGACAACTCATATTGAATCTGTAAAGTACTTGTTTGCAAGTATAATTTGTAAAAATTTAGATTCATGTAGCTCGTCAATCGGCAATGGGCCTTTACAAGGTTAATAAAATATTCCTGGCAAAAGAGTGAGACAGAATCTGGGAAAAAAAAAAAAAAAAAAAAAAAAGTGAGACACATATAGCTTCGTTTTTAATAGAATATCGAAAGAACAAGGAAAAAAAAAAGGTCCCATAGCCGAGCTGAAGTTCTTATACTATCAGCTAAGGTTTGTCCAATAAAAAATGTGATACCGCATCACCCTGCATCGCAGAATTACACCCAGTAACTATAAAAAGAATTTCTGTTTTTTCCCCTCCCCCCTTCTTCCTCCCTACCTATCGGCTCTGGGTCCCGTCACACTCCATATTATAGGAATAAAATTAAATGATCAGTCTCAGTTTATCTGATAATGGGTCTCATATAGTCCCACGGTGGTGCATGATGGTAGAATTGATCTACAGACCCACGGAATAACTCAACAACACTGACCCCAGCCAGCATTAGCCTCCTGAGTTCATCCTAGTAGATATCGTCCAATAAAAATGGCCTCATCCATCAAGATGAGCTCCCTCTAGGGATACAAAATCCTCGCACCAGCAGCCAAGCCGCTATTAACTTTTTTTCCTCATTTTAGTTTGAATTCCACCTTCTGTTTCTATTTTCGTACCTCCCACGCATATCTACATTCGCAGAGCTCCGTTCTCTTAGTAGCTTTTCTGTTCTCATTTTATATTTTGTAGCTCGTCAGTCCATAATTGATATATCAGATTATATGCAATCCCTGTGTATCCCACTTGATACTGTCTACTCCAAAAGAGCTTTAAATCTGTGGCATTGGTCTAATTCAACGGTTTAGAAATAAAGCAAGACGGTGGAGTGTCAGCTGAATTAAACGGTCGTTATTTTTTTTATTTTATTTTATTATTTTTTTTTTTTTTTTTTTTGGATTCTCCCCCTCTCATTTCAGCTCGCCTCTGTAAACATTATCAATTCAGCATAACGTTGATAAGACCAATTACACCGCATTTTCAAGATTTTTAAGTTATTCATTCAGTCGCTCTTTCTCTCTGTTCCTCTTGCATTTCAGACAGCAGTGCTACTGCCACTGGACACACAGTTAGTACCACAACAGGTTTGAGGCTTTTTTCGTCACAAGAATCACCAGTTTCTACCCGCCATTAGTATCTGCAGAACAAGCTATAGAGAGAAATCCATCCAGAGAAGTCTCTTCTACTGAAAACACAAAAATTTTGCGAGTTGGCTCTTGTAATAAGAGATATAATCACCAGTGACCACGCTAGAAGTGAAATAAATTGATATCGATATCGCGAAAGCTCCACGTTATCATGGCATCTGACGACATTACGATTCTTGCCGGTATGTACAACTAAGGAAACAAAAACCACTCGAATATAGTACTAACACTATTTATATCACTCATAGTTGGTAATTCACCTTCACTGGTATTTCTCGCATGGAGACTGCACTTAACCGGAAAATGTCAAGTTTCAGCAGCTTGGGATCCAAAACACCCATCTGTGTCAATAACTTCAGAAAAATTCGGTACAGACCTCTCCTTTAAACCCAACCGAGTATTCGATCTCGATGACTTATCAAAAGTGGCCCCACCGGGCAAAAAACAGATTAAATCCGTGAGCTTCAACTTTGATGATCCTGAGAATATCACAAGCACCAAGAAAATCAACTATCTAGGTGACCCACTAGCGGATGACTATGCCAGCCCCGAGCCAAATAGCACTAATATGCCACAAAGAAACTACTACGATGACGAAAGCTCCTTCAACCCTACCTCGTACTCCTCACCCTCACAAAGGGAAGGATATGATGTAGTCCTGATATCCATATCAAGTACCAACCAATTGGATACTGTCGCAGAGTCTTTAGCGCACATTCTTATCCCTAACCATACAATCGTTGTTGTTGATACCAGTGCGGGTCAGACCTCTCTACAAGTCACTCTAGAACAAAAGCTTCCCGGGATTCCAGTAGTAGGATTGATCACCGACGCTCCGCTTTGTCAAGCTCCAGTACAACGGCACCCGTTTCAGATTTCCCACACCGGACAAGAGACAAAAACGTTTCTCGAACCACTAGATCCCACAAACTCAGGGTATGGGAAATTTTCAAACAGTTCCAGGTACAGGAACAGAACCACATTTTCTGGGGCAGAAGAAAAGTTTTCTCACGATAGCTATTACAAAGTCAGCAGCAGACTAGCAGAGTTGATTAAAATACTTAATGAATCCAAAGTCCATACAGTACTGGTAAACTCACGGCCAAAGTTCATCCAGCTGCAATGGGAAAGGGCAATTCCCTTTGTTGCATTTCAGCCTTTATCCGTAATTTTCGACAGCCCCAATCTCGAAAAGCTTTGTCAAGTCACAAATGCAAAACCTATATATAGGGGCCTAATCCGTGAGCTGGTTAAAATCGCTAACGTTCAAGGGGCATCATTATCAACGGATTTTAATGCTCAGTACCTGGTCGATAATTTGGCATTAAACTGCATTCCACCGACCACTAACAACTCTAGCAATAACAACAACAAAACTAATAATAATAATAAACACGCCAGGCACAGGTCGCCTTTATTATCTCCAATATCTTCCGGGTCGTCTTCTAAAAACTCATCCTCTACATCAGTCACTTCAACTGGTACAACCTCAACTTCTCCTTCGAGTTTCCACCTCAGCGACTGTCCTCTGCTATATTACAATTTTTATCATTCACTACCAATATCCGTTGATATTCTATTGCTACAACCAATCCTTCAAGCACAAAAACTAGCTATCCATACTCCTTATTTGGAATCAACCTTTGCTTTCATGTCGCAACTCGCCTTTATCGAAAAGTCCGACTTGTTTCATCAACGGTTCTTTACTGGTAGCAGTGGTAGTACTAATGCGGCAGCGGCAGCAGCTGCTGCTGCCGCTGCCGCGGCTTCATCAAAGCCCAGCACTAGCAATACTACTTCTTCCAGCCGTGGTTCTTCTGGCCCTTGTGGCGCAGTTTATGCTGCACCGGTGAAACATAGATCTCACAACGGGTCCCGGCCGGACAAAATTATCAGCTCTAATAAACAAGGAGTACTTTTTCCATCTGCCACTACCACTACTAGTCCTTCATCTACAGATATGAGCCAAGATATCTCAATGGATGGAGAAAACTTTAATAAGGTCAAGTCACAACAACAATCTAGAGACGAGATGATGCTCAAACGAGAACAAATTCTGGCAGCTCGAGAACAGGAATTCATGCAACAGCAGCAGATGTTTTATCATCAAAAATCTCGACACCATCAATCACAACCACCACCACCAAGGCCAATGTCTAGATCTTCATCTGCTACAAATTTCCCATCCGCTCCATCAGTTAATAGTGGGTTGAACAGATATAATGGCCGCGAACCAGAAGTTGACATGATGGCTATAACTGCAAGAAGATCAAGAAAATCTATATCCGGAATTAGTGGAGGAAGACCACCGTCTTCATCATCTACTTCACTGAGAGGAATCCAATCAAGTAGTCAACTATCTCTCTATGGAACCGGTGGAGGAGCTGTACCTCATTCTCATGCTCAGTCGCAAAGAAGATCATCTGCTTTTGGTTATTATGGGCCCTATCAAGCTCAGTCACAGATTCCGTTTTCTCAGCAACTTGACTTGGAAGAAGTAGTGGAATTGACAAGTTCAAGATACGGTACTGTGCCGATTAATTCAAGGAGGATGTCAGCGGCTAGTAGTATACGGCCTAGTGCTGCGAACTCACGAAATAATTCGATAACTAGTCAAGTTCAAAGGCCCGTTAGTCAACTTCCTACACCACCAGTATCGCAGACTAATTTGGTTGATCCTAACATGGTAAATGTTCCTAATCACAATCATCGGCACTCATCTAGTTCTTCGTCTACATCTACCAATGGATATACACAGCATCGCCAGCCTACTCCTCCAGGTGGTATGAACACTACTAGTGTACCTGCTCCTGCTCATGTGAACTCGAGATATTATCAGACAAGGGGATATTCCAATCCGCACAATCATTATCAAAATGATATTAACGATACTACTGCTACAACGACTCCTACTACTACTATGCATCTATAATGTTTCTTTACGTTAAGCCTCCATCAATAATAATAAACCAAAATAAATCTTTTATTATATTTAATTTATTTTTTTCATACTAGTATTCTTGCAAACATGCCTCTTTTCTAGTTTATATTTTTAGTATTATCTCTAACTATCATCTCCATCAGCCAAGACAAAAAAATTTTCCATACATAGATTCTTCATACTCTGGACCAGTTTACTGTGCTTTGAGTCCCCAAAGTCTACCTAGGGCCTGCATATGTGGGGACTTAGACGGACCCACCGGAAAACCGAGTTTGTGGTTGTGTACCCTAAAAAGATTAGTTGCGATTTCCTTTGTCTGCGAAAGAAGCATGAAAGTAAAACACAGCTTCATTTGGAGTAATCTAACCTGCTTTTCCCAAAGGGTAGCAAGTTTAATCTCAACGAGAATCTTATTCCTTGTCAGATGATATACGTTGGTCTTAAAAAAAAAAAGGCTCTATTTCGTGTGTGTGTGAGTGTGGGTGCACCGGGGGCCCGAGGTTGCGACTACACTGGCTGAGTCGGTGCAGACTGTTTCTGGATACGGTAACTCCAAATCGAGAAATGCAATGTATCAACAGGGACACAATGTGTAAACCGGGACCGATGGTATCTGAGGGAAAATGGGTCAAATCACGCCGCACAGTTCTTTATTTAGACTATAGGGGATTCGAATTTTGATAGTCCAGAATTTTTAGGATCCCTTGAACTTGAAAAAAATAGGTCACTTTTCATGAATGCTATATAATGTAGGAAATTTCGATACTATTGAACACATTGAGTTTATCCCAAAATTATAAATAAATAAAAGATAATTGCACGTATACGAGACAGTTCTGCGTACCGAGTTTTGGGTCCTCTCCCGTTTGTTGCTGTAGCTACTGAGGGGAAAGTCTTTGACTACGACAGTCGTAAGACGAAAAAAGACCGCAAACATAATTACGTGTACGAACAAAAACATTAGGGCCAGATTTGTTAAAAATACAGCGGCATGGAATACACAAACATACTACGGCCCATTTTCGTTATTTTGAATATTTAATTCGGCCGAGTAATAAATGCGTGGATATGTAATTTCGGAAAAACATTAAGCTTGGAAAGCTAATCTTAGTTGTAGAGATTTGGTTTAGTAATAAAAAAAACTCGGCAACGGGGAATTGAACCCCGGTCCCCCGCGTGCTGTTGAAACTGGGTTCAACTTGACAGGCGGAAATTCTAGCCACTAAACTATTGCCGATTCTTGCTGAAATTTTTGGTATCCTGTTTAACTGGTTCGGAAACTTTTTGTACGGCTGAGACCTTACCAGGGTGTGGCTCTTAAAACTTCCTAGTAGAATTTATCATTTGCGTTCATTGGGAAACTCTTTCAGGGCAATAATATATGACTCCATGTATTGGTCCAGTATGAACAATCTCCTAGCTTCCCAAATTCAGGCTGGGTCTTTCTAAGGGTTTTACACGATTCGTACCAGGCTTACATCTTGTTGTTTTGTAGCACTCAATGCTTTGACAGCACTTGAGCCTTTCATATGGAACTAGTATGGTGAAATTTTTTCAAGTTCGAGCTCTATTAGTTTGTGATGCTCAGGATACGAGTCCCGGCCCGCATCCGATACAACTGCTGTTGTCTATATGTTTACCAGTTGCTTGTTATTTTATCACATCAACATAGAATCCTGCTGTTGACGTCCGGAATGTACAGGTTTTGTGGGAGTCATTCACGCAGATGTTCCAAATGGAACTACAGCCTTGAGTGACCACTTTCTTCAAATACACAGGAATTCCCTTGGCCAAAATTCTCGGTTGTATTTCGAATCCACGTTAGTATCCGTATAAGAATGATTCAATTTTAATTTTGAGCTTTCTTGTTTCTTTTTTTGGGCTGGAACATGTTACTTTCGTTAGAGCTTTTGATGCAGGTTATCGGCATGCTGTTGTATACTTCCCAGATGCAACTTGATCGGTCGCTCAAGCATGTATTCAAAATGGGCATCTTACATAAGGATTAGTTACATAACATATACCTGCGCTTTAACATATTAAGGCAAAATTGATCATTACGGTTTCTGGACTTATGCTTTTCATGTGTATTTGGATATTCGCACGTGTGCGTTAGCGAGCGTAATGGCATATTAGTTGCTTTCACCACTTTTGGTTACTATATAATTTTTATGTGGCTACATGCATATAAACACCTTAGTCATTTCAAACAACACTAAGTGCCGATCTATGTTTCTACCGGGAAATAATATCAGAGCTAGTTTCGAACTACCTTCCTAGATTGATTTAATTAATGGTATATATGAAACCACCCGCATGCGGTCTAAAAAAGCAATAGTTGCATATATAATAGAATTATGACCATCGGAAGGCACTTCTGACGGTTGACTGCGGAGAAAAGGAGCGAGCCTATTTCTATCAGCGGATTGGTGACGGAATAAGCTAGTAGATCACTGCATGTCAGTACCAAGAAGAGGGGAAGAAAATTATAAATAAAGCAGCCTCTCATAAACTCACTGGTTCATGCGCAGTATACATTGATTTGAATACGGCGACGCAGCTTTCCGCAACTAAGATAGATGATAGCAGTTTTAGTGGTTTTAATTTGTACATGAGTGATTGGAGTCAAACTGTCGCACATAGATAGAGGAAGAGCTGATGTGAGGTTCTCTTTATGGAATCAAAACACTGCTTCGTGTGAATAGATGGATACATGTGCCTCAATGGAAGTCTAGTTTCGTGAACGTAGGGGGTTCAGATAGGCCACAACTGACTTTTTAATCAAGATAGAGCCCCAGGAATGAAATCTTAAGCTCATTACGCGAGCCAGAGCACCATACCAGGTCGATATTATTCCATCACCATGGAACCTTATATTCGACCCTTCAGGATGTTATCAAAGGTACCAATGTACTGATTTAAACCTGATGAGATACCAGAGATCAGATATGTGTGATGGTTAGTGTATATACATATTCACACCCACCATATCTACTGCCGCTATATGCACTGTGCACAGCGGTGATCACGCTCAATCAATCAGTTGATTTTTAAAGCACTGTATCTCAGATTCCCTAGGGTATCTTACTCATTCGGTCAGGACGCATTAGAAAACTGGCGAACTTGCCCGGCCTTAGAGGATGTTAGAGAAATGGCATAGCCATGATGACAGATAGTCTTCTAAAAATGAATAAAAGTAAAGACCGGATAGTCGAATAGGACCAAATGATGGGAAATCCAAGATTCATCAGTTCTTGTACTGCGTGAGACTAGCAATTACAGCAGGTTTATATCCAGTACAAGATAATATTTGCGTATCAAGCCCAGCTCGGTCATATTCTTCCAACACATACACGGCTTATATGTTTGACTGTTTCGACTAACTACGAAAGGCAAAAAAGCCAAGATATTTTTCTTTTTTAATTAATAATTTTATTTTTTGGAGGGTGCCTATGCACAAGGGCTGCGTAGTGTTTAATTTATGAACTGTACTTCTCATTGTGGTTAGTCTGAATTATCTTGGCACATAGTACACTACTGTCTAGCTGTTGTCTTATCGTAATACGAAGTACATGCTGCCTGGAGTTTTTTAAATCCCCGAAAATAAGTATGTTATGGAACACATTATACTTTATGGCTTTTGCTACATTCTCTAATGCACCATCTCAGTATGCAATTTACTAACCACCGAGCTTCCAATCCTCGGGCTGATACAGCATGACAACCCCTTTATACATCCTGTATAAAAAACAAACAAAGACAATGATAATCTACATATCAAGTCAACTAACAAGCATATTGACTCTTGCATCGACGCTGACCGATTGTCCGTTTCGCTACTTCGAATACAGAAGAGGCTATAGGCTGAAAGCTTAACTTCATGCTGCTGCAAGCCGCACATGATCATCATCCGGAGTGAGAACTCATATTCATATTCTTATAGTAAACATGTCCTATACAAACAAAATACACAACTCAAAAAGGAATAGTTACGCTTCTAAAATTCTCTTCAGTCTCCGATGTGGGTGTATTGCTGTCAGAGCCCGTAGTACCACTGATACCACTAGTATTTGTGCTAGTAGTCGTAGCAGGAGACGCACTAGTCAACCCAACTATAGATGGGGGACGGCTCCGTGCCTTGGACCCACGACGACTTGACGGATTGGATGTAGACTTCCCCTTTTTTGTTATGCTCGAATTATCATCGTCCTTTTCTCTGTCTTTAGTCTTGTTACCACCGCCCCTATTCCGCTTTCGTATTACATCGGTTTTCAATGACAGCGGACGAATCACACCGTGCAGCTTCAAAAACAGTCCACATGCATTACACAGGGGCAGCCCCTCTGGGGATCGTCTCCATAGTGGAGTTGTTTTAGTATGACAGTTAGAGCACCCTGTAGGAGAGGACGAAGCCGGTACGCTGGTGCTCAAATTTGTCGAGCTTGATGAACGTTTGGTTATTGCCGCTGGTCTATTTATCGAGAGCCCGCTGCTGGCAGGCGTGGCATTAGCAGTTGGTGAGTTGGTTGAACTAGGACTTGTCCAATTACTGGAGCTCTTGCTGCTGTTGGCATTTTTAGTCGATTTTGACTTCTTTGATCTCGTGGCGCTTGCATTTGCAGCTGCATTAACCATTGTCTTGTGCGTCGGCAACGAGCTTACTACAGCGTTCTCGGTTTCGTCGTCGTCTGATAGTAAATCAAACAGAGGTCGTTGAATTTCAAATGGGCTCGTAGTGCTACTACTACTGCCTTCACCCAGGCCACCGTCGAATCTCAACAGCTCAGTGGGCTTAATGCCACCACCGCTAGAAAACCCGTCCCATAGACTTGCCATATCATGATAACTTGCAGCACGGGCGGTAGCACTTCCACTTGGCACAGTGAAATCATTTATTCCCTCCATAAAGGAGGAAGGAGCAGCATCCATTGGCGAATCTATGAATTCCTCGATATTGTGGTTTTGTGGTGAGAAACCGTCCAAACCTTCGATTGCTAGGGGGTCCAGTGAAAACTCGAACCCTCTATTGTTGTTGTTTTCGTTGGAATTGCTGCTGCTCTCTGGAAATACTGTTCTTTTTCGAGCACTGGAAGCTGCACTAGGCGGAGGGCCAGGGTAGCCCTCTGCCATCTGTTTTATATGCGCGACATAGTCGAAGCTCGAACTATTCTTGGTGGAATCATTTACATGGGGCGTATCATGGTTACCAGATCCAGAAAGCTGAGGTGATGTAAGATGATGCTGAGATGACGAAGCGGACGCGGCGGCGTTGGTGGCAGACATGTTAGAAGAGGCAGAAGAAAACAGTTGCGGCCGATTATGATACTGGTGTGCTCGGTTCGGTGATTGATGTGCTCGATTCGGTGATAGATGCTGGTGCCCTTGGTGTGGAACGTATGACGACGCTGGTATTTGCGGAGTTAGATGGTAGTCTAGGGTGTGCTCTGGATTTACAAGCTCCTGTGGAGTAGTGCTTGTGAAGTGGGTTTGGCTTTGCGGAGGCCTCTCTGGCAATCCTGAAAGATCTGTAGTATCATGGAGTTGATGATCCCCTCCAGTTAGAAAGGGGCTGTTGCTAGTCCATGTGTGTGTATTGTTGATACCAGATACAGGACCGCTAGGGGCAGACGATGACAAGAAGTCTCGCGACTTGGATCGACCATTGTCGCTATCATCATTGTCGTTCGATATTGATGCTTTCCGATTCTTACTTTGCATCATTCGCCACGTGAGATTTTCAATTCTCTGTTTGTTTGGTAGGTCTGTTTTGGCCCTTGTGTATAGCTTCCAGATTTGCGGCGTCAGCTTTTCGTCAGGAGTTTGATTATTTCCAGCGGAAGAGGGATCGTTGATGCTGGTGGTGTTATTATTATTATTATTTAGTAGTAATTCGTTTACTCTACTGTCGTCACTGCTACTAATCAGGTCCAATGCCCGGATTGGCTCACTGTTGTCCCAAGGGTCCATTCCTTGCTTTTTATGGGTTGAATTTTCTACAGATATCGACTTAATTCTATAGAGGCAATTAGAAAGTAAGAAAAAAAAAATTGGAGGATATACTAATTGAAGAGTCAATGAAAAGAAAGAAAATCAAAGATGAATACTTTCTAACGGGTTGGGTTGCTAATAGAGGAGTTACTCAGTTAGTAGGCTAGCCAGGTTCAGGGACAATACAAGCCCGATAAAATATGCCCATTTTTGCTCGTGGTCCATCACTTACTGATAACGACCCTTTCATCGGAGGCACTGAGCGGTGTTGAGGCTTACAACAGAAAACACACTATGGCCTCTGGCCCAAGTGTGGTTTATCGGCCAATAAGAATTCGCGGATAAAGAAATGGGGAGGGCAAACCGGTAGTGGCCTCGGGATAACCCGGTCCGTGTCGAACGCCGCATCGGCCGTGCAGAAGGCGGTGATTGGTCTGATGATAGGAGATAGGTTTTACTGGGGCGACAGCCATGTGGATTGGAGATGATTGGGCATTTCGAGTGGACGATTAGGCATTCGAGTAGATGATTGGGCATTTTTGCAGATGATTAGGCACTTGAAACTAAATGACTGGAATTTCAGAATTAATTGTAGAGGGGAGGCAACTGCCATTGGGGCGACACAAATCTGTTCACAGATGGTCGGTAGACCTAGGGGTTTTGGTCCGGAATTAAAGAGATGATGGCTTTACATAGCTGGACTCAGGCATCAACAGGAGGTAAGGATGGACCAAATGGTAGAGCAAACGGCTGGTGGTCTGCTGCGGCTTTGATATGCTAGTGTTCACAGTACACACATACATGCTCTATAAAAGCTTTTTGAAATCTTGAACTGCGACGAGTTTGCACCGTAAATGTCCTATTTTTGATCGCCTCACGGAATATTTATTACTGGTTTATTCGAAGACCAGTTATGTGTTGGTTTTCTATCCACTTCCAGGAGCTGATAAATAAACTACCGATTTAAGCACTGAGATATATGCTTGCAGACCTAATTGTTTCTCCTTAACCGTCTTTCAAGAGCTGCAGAGCTATTCTAGCCATTGTATCTGCCAGGCATTTACTTATTTTTTTTTTTTTTCCATTATATATGTGTATTCTATAATCCAAGCTTCCGGCCACACTGAACCTCTCGTACTTTCCCCCTTTCTTCTTCGGGTAGAAATGACCTTACACATCATCGTATTCTGCTCAATTTGGTCCTCTACTTAATGCACGCGTAAGTAATTTTTTTTTTTTTTTTTTTCAATTATGTGTGGACGGCACCGCTGTACTGCCTGTCCCTGGCCACTGGCCGTTGTAGAGGAATGACAATGTTTAATTTTCGGCAAGCACCAGCAGCCTGGTTTTAACTTTTTATTCTCTCAGTCACGTGATCTGTACTATACCCAAAGATATCTTCAAACACAGAACGCGAATACCATGCTAGACTCCAATTGTAGGTTTATAACTGCCAGGGTGATAGGATATAAGGTATTATACTTTAGCTAGGGTAAAAAATATCTACTGACCACTACTTGTTTTTATATTAAAGATATATCAATTATTTCTAACTCATCTTAGGGATCGTCGTCTTTTCATCAGCCATTCAGTCAATGGGCAAAACAAGACTTGCTAGATAACAAAGAGACTAATTTGCAAATTGATTGAGCTGACATTCGCTCAGACAAACTTAAAATTCTTCTGCCGCTCTAGTGACTTGCATATCATGTGCTTAATATATGTAGATCGGGATCCAGATCTGTAGGCATGCTGGGCCGACGGAATTCTGTGGACGTATGCACTCAAGCAACAATACAATACGATACAGACACCGGAAATAGATCTACAAACAAGATAGTTGACCCACAATACGAAAATTCAATGCTCATCCTCAAAACAAAAAAAAAAAAAAAAAAAAAAAAAAAAAAAAAAAAACTAGGACCGTCTAATGATCTACAGATATATGGAATCAGCACAATTGATGTGGACCTTTCGTATATATTGATGGCAATTCATTTGTTTTACAATTCAAGCCGTTAACCCGAGATTACTCCCGTATATCCCAAACTCGTAAGCCCGCATTAAAACCACAAGACAAATAATTGAACCCTCGTTTCAGATATTTAATATCACGAAAAAATAAGCCCGCTGGCTCACTGCCAGTTTTGAAAATACTTCTACAGATGGAAAAGAATGCTGTGACGAATTTTCTGCGACCAACGGCTACTGCACAACGTGTCAAGGATTTAACACATTGATATAGATCTATATATAAATATATAAAAGATCCATGCAAGCACAAAATCAAACTAGTAATAATTAATTTTGCTGTCATGCACCGCCAGGCATGCGTTGTCCGACAGCAGCTTTTGTTTCAGGTGTGCTTGTTATTGGTTACCTGATCTGTAATAAGTTGGAATTAGGCAGGTAGCAGTAGAGAAGTTCGGCTGGCAACAGTCTAGATTCCTCCATCGAATTCATCAAACTGGCAGGTTACTAATTATCTAGTTATGCACGTTTGAGCACAGGGTGCTAAATCTGCTAAAGCCCTGTCTCTTTCCACCAGATGTCTAATCTTGAGAAACAGATTTTTGTTTCCACCTAGGACTACGAGAGGCAAAAGCTAAAGGGGAGGTTTTTTTTTTTTTTTTGTTTTTTTCTTTCAGTATTCTCGAAACTAGAATCCTGGCCATCCAGATCATCATCTAGAGCATGATTGGATCGATATCCTATATATGGCCAAATGTTAGATCGTCTACATAACTAGATCAAGGAGCCTTAAGAAGTTCAAGATGGTGCCAAGTTGTGACATAAAAATCTAAGGGTTCTGGTCATCAGGCAAAGAAGGATATCTTATCGTATTGCTGCAAACCTAAAAAGAGCTTTATAATGCGGCACATTGTATCAGAAAAAAAATAATAGAAAAAAAAAAATAAAGGAACTCAGCTCAATACAGCTAGATCCAGTAATAGATCGTCCATTGAGTCCAACAAAACCAGCTCAATTCAGGCAAGTTTTAACACAGTCCAATTACAGCCAGAATTTCAAACGAATGTGTGTTTCAATATGGCAGAGTGGGATGTGCAGCACCCGGTAGAGTTAATAGGATCCCAGCAGGGCAAATTTAATTCCAGCTGAAATTTTACCAGCGGCATCCCCACCGGACATTACCAAGGGACCAGGGCTCTAAGCAGCACCACGCCAGGACGCGCACGGTGTTTGAACCCGGTAATATACCGGCATTTCAACATTTAGGAAAAGGAGCTTAATATTAGCACTGGATCAGTAATATATATCCATCTTTGTAATTCAGATGAATACTAGATTTTTGTTATTATATTTGTATCAACAGCACTGCTTAAATAACAAACCCATGAATGGAAGGCACCCTGATTAATTCATACTGCAGTGTAAGACAAGATGATGCATCCACACTTCCTTCTTGTTCTTGTTCTTTTTTCCGCACAATCCATTCTCAGAAATTTCTATTCTAGATTTCTCAATCTAGTTCTATCTACAAGCTATTTAGATTTGTTCAAAACTAGAACTGAAACGTTGGCTTATGAAGACTCTAGTAGCGTATTTAATGGAGCCGTATTCCAGTACCTTACTAGCGGTAATTCCGCACTGGTGAATGTGCTCTTTCTATATATATGCCTGCTGCTGCTGCTGCTGCTTATTTCCGCGTACGCGCCGACGCCGCCGCCATATGAACCCATACTGTACGGGAGGAAAAAAAATGTTAATTGTCTCACCCTGCACAATCAGGCTCCTTGTTCTTTGAATTAAAGTCTCGGAAATGGAAATCTGTTTAGCAAGCCGTTTCATTTACTTGTAACTGAATTAAACGCTGTGATTTCTCCCAACGAACCTCGGCTTCTTTTGGATGGTTTCTTTTTGTGCCTATGATTTTGTTTCTGCCGTGAGTGATGGACATCTATAGCTACTCAATGAATCAAGGAGGAACCTTCTGAAGGCGGTTTTTGAGTACTACAGAAAAAGCTGCAAGTTTACACCGCTTGATTCCACTCGGACCGTTGTGCCGTTCTACAAAGGCCATTGTCTTCAGCGGCGTCAATTTATCGTTGAGATCATTGAGATCACTGGATTTTTTGAGAAATTTTTTTTTTTTTCTGTTAGTTGTTCAGTAGTTTTGTAGTGGCAGAAAATCGTCCACAAATTTGGTCCGCTTATTTAATCAGTATTATTTTCCCTAAATTATATATATATTATTAACGCGCTGTATATGTGCCTACAACTGGTATGCGAGCAATATTAATTCATTCATCCAGCTGATCATCTTTTTTGCAAGCGCTATAGAGTGCACTCGTATAAAACTGGGGCGTGGCAGTGACAGATGGAGGTACACAAGCAGCGGCAGCAAACCCACCCAGGGTCACTAGTATAATTACTACCACCCACGGTACAAGCGATCTAGTGTACAGTTATGTGGAAAATTCCTATCTTAACTGGGAATTAGCTCTGAGAAATCACTAGGTCGCTAATATAAAATCGCAAAACCAAAAATAAAAAATAAAAATAAAGCGCAGTTGTACCACTACTACCAGCAGGCCGGGGGCCAACGGGAAGATCTACTACCAGCGGAAGTGTCAAAACTTCACCAGCTAACGTATATCCAACTCCTCCGCTGGTAATATTTTAACCATTATGATAGTCCCTCACCAGCATTAACCGCATAGACCAGATGTCCAAACCGTATATACACCCAACTCCTTTTCCAATTATTAATCTTTGTTTACCCATATTCCCCATCTCATATCCGCCCTTAAATTACTGCTAGCCCAACTGCCACCATCCTGGGTCACTGGGAGGATTGGCTTAACTCCTTTCCCCCTCTTTCTGTTCCTTCGATCTCATTTTCAACTTAAACTTACCGTTTGTTATTACGATCTCGCTCGGCTCACAGGGCTACGTGCCAAATCGTTGGTATAGCAGTGTAAATGGTATTTTCACTTATAAATAGCACAAGCGCCATTCGAAGATATAACGACACGATAAGAAAATAGTCTATGGACTCGTCTAGTGAAAGAATAAACTAGCTAAACGATTTAATACTTTGTAGAAATTCAGGGCTCTTGTTTGTGTAGTTAGAAGGGTCGCTGGCAATATATTTAGGTCGCTGCAACCTAACGAGGTAGCTACAGCAGCTGAGTCCTTTCCAAAAATTTGCTGAAAATTGAAAATTTTGGATTCCCACTGATAGCAATTGCAAATACAATGGCACTATTTTGATTCTTTAGGTCTATTTGATTCTTCACTGTTCTTCTCCTTTTTCTGTCCTTTGTTTCTTTTTCTTTCTCATGCGTAGGTGTGTATACTGACTGAATGGCCAAAAGCTTACATTTTCTTCTACCGAAAAACCTTTTTCTTTTTTTTTTTTTTTTGTTTTCTTTTTCTGCCTCTCTCCCTCTCTTGTATCACGTTTCTTTTGTCATAAATTGTTATTTATTTTTTGTCCAAATAGATTCCACCTTTCTTTTTATTTTTAATACTAGTTTCTTTTTTATGACTTTTGCCTTAATTCCTAGTTTTCCATGGGCAGCTTCCTCCTCTCATTTATATAACACTCATCTTATATCCTGCTTTTTTATTTTCTCCTAAATTTCTATTTTCCTCTTTTAATTCCTTTTATTTATTCGTCAATTCTTTATCGTACTTCTTTCTTTCGTCCACCTATCTTTAAAGAAAGAAAGAGACTGATTTATATATCGATCTATCTAGGTCTATGTATATCATTATATATCACCGCAAAGTATCGTGAGCTATAACAAGTTGCACACAACCGACCCTGAATTGAAAGAAAAAAGATTGGCCAGTAAATTGAAAAACCTTGACGAGATCTTCTAGTATCTCTATAAAGTCCCTTTAAATTTTTTTCTATTCTACTTATTAATTTGTTTCAAATATATTTATTTATTCTCGCTACAATCGGGGCAGAAAATAGGGACTACAAATCAGCCAAAACCAACAGAGAGAAAATCATTCACGCACATATATAAATACATCAGCAATCATGCCTTCTCCAGGACAAACAATGCCAGCTGGTACTGGCCCAGTCGCAGTCGACACTAAACAAAGCTATCAGAATGACCGCATAAAACGGGAGGTGTCTCCGCCAGTATCACCAAAACACCGACCTGATGATAAAAGTGTGGTATTACCATCGGTACATAGTTTGTTGAACGGCAACTCGCGTGAAGAATCCGGATCCAAATCTTCTGGTGATCCTGCCACAACTTCATCTGTACCCATGACCTCAACCACTGAGCCCGCAAAACGAGAATTGGCCAGTCCATACACCTCTCCTACTGCTAGTGCTGCTGATAAACTCAATGGTTCAGCGACGGCGACTCCTCAACCTCCACTGCATCAGTACCAGCAAAGAACTTCACCCAACTCTTCACAGCAACAACCGCATCTTCCACCGGCTCATCAAGCTATTCCATCATCTCAAGGTCCACCACCACCGCCACCAGGACATTACCAACACCACCAGCCTCCTCCACCACCCCAGCAACAACCACCACCACCACCACCTCCTCCGCCTCAGCACCAGCAACATCAGCAACATCCTCATGCTCATACTCAAAATCATCAGCATCCTCCACATTTACCAGGGATCAATTCAGGAGCAGGCTCAATGCAACCACATTCGCAAATGAATTATCAAGTATCAGGTTACTACTATCCAGAATATCCACCTCAATCTAATCAGATGTATCCCCCTGGTAGCGGTCCTGGTGGTCCTCCACCACCAGGTCAACAACCAGCCGGTGCTGCTGGTGGACCACCACCACCTCCTCCGCCTCATCCTCATGCTCACCATCCACATGCTCATCATCCTCACGGACAAATGATGTACTCAATGTATCCACCACCACCTCCTCCTCCAAACTATGGATACCCTTACTCGATGATGCCCGGTCATGTCCCTCCAACTCCACCTCCATATCCAAACTTCAGAACTACAGCAGGTGAGAATGGATCGGGACCTCCAATGCCGGGGGCGGCTATGGCACCTCCTCATCCAGGGAATATGTCGTTACAACCACCACCAGCTAGGATAGTTAAGCCAAAGCGAAAGAGAGCCACTACATACCAAGTTAACAAGTTGAATGAGGTGTTTGAACAAACGTTCTTCCCATCTAGTGAAGTTAGACAGAATCTGGCTTATGAATTAGGTATGACACCGAGAACTGTTCAGATATGGTTCCAGAATAAACGACAGGGCTACCGATCTGAACATAATCGGTCGTTACCGAGAGATCTGTCTTTGGAACGGAATAAGGACAGTGATGGTAAATCTTTGTCACCCGGTATAGATGAGGGCAGTGGTAATGAGAATGAGAATGAAAATGAGAATGAGAGTGTGTCTGGGACTGCAGTTGAAAATGGAAGCACTTAGAAGGGAACAATTAAGGTATCGGGTTTTTGTTTTATGATCACGAATTTATTATTATTATTATATTATTATTATTATTTTATTATTTTATTGAGTTTGCAACTAGTATTTCTACTAATATTATGAGTTACACATACATACAAGTTTTAGAAAATATACCATCTGTTGATGAAGTCATGCTTTTTTTTAGTGCAATTCTTGATTCTTTTTAAAGTTGGAGAGAGTTAAGCTAAGTTTAACAGTTTCTGTTCTAGGAGCGATGTGAAAACCCCCCCTACTGCGGCTGAGTAGGTTTGAAACGGTTGAAAAAAAGCCGAATTTCACAGAGCAATTCGTCAAATATAGAACAACAGCGATGAAAATAGCAACAAAAGGAAAAATAAAGCCGTATGGTGCTACATCAATCTCCGATTTTGCTTAAGGATCCATCTTATGTTTATCACTCATGCTACATCCCACCCACTTTGTTGAAACAAAGATGCGAGACTAATGAAGATTTTTTACAGAGTGAGCCTTGTAGTCCATCGCAATAATTTTTCAAGGTCTTCAGTATACAATCAAATAGACTAATACAATAGTAGGTGACATTATATATGATGCCTAGTTATAAAACATTCCTGGTGCTGTGGCTGCATTGTATACCGATGTTACCGATAGTGGCTTGACTTTATCAGGCGTATATGCGGGTTGTGGTTGTCTACTCTATAAGCCATTACTGCACATGTATTGCTATAGTGAATTTAAGTGAGTCAGAGAATCGGATATTTTGGAATGGATGATCGAATATCGGAATACCAAGCCACTATCCCGATGACCCCCTAGTGAGTGCAAAATTAATGAATTTACCAGTTGCAGATTAATTCAGCCCTCCCCGCAGGTTAATCAATGCCCTAGTTCCTGCCCCCCTCCACAGGCACACCTCGGCGAAGAAGCCGTACAAGTGTTCTATAGTGAAGTAGTGATGCTAGATATATCTATTATATACAGTCAACTTATGGTAAGTAGCTTCCAATCAAACATTGGAAAATTTTTTTCGAATTATTTTCATACGGTTCCACTGGCTATATGAAGGATCAAAGCTTAGAATTATCAATACTACATTCAACACCACCAATTTCTTCCCGCCGCCCTTGCTAGCTTGTTTTTCCTTTACGTATAATGAACCGGTACATGTCTTTGATTCGTGTCATTGCCATTTCTGGGTTCACCACTAGTCCTGGTTCTGGTCTGGCTCTTAATGCAGTTGCTTTGTTTTGGGCAGGAGTTATAACCGCCTGATGACGACGCTACAGGTCATTTAATGCGGGAATGTCTTGAATTCTGAAGCAGGGAGATGAGGAGCGGAGTCCACCACTAGGAAAATTAGCTTGGGTCGGAGTGGGAGTCGGCATACCCAAGGCGGCTTTCTCGCTTGCCGCCCCAAAGAGGGAGGAGGGCTTTATCTGGGCTATTAAATCTATATCGGCTTAGATGCTACATGGAATTATTATGTATGTATAGTTTCGGACAATGTTTTCTACTTACAGCTTGCTATAGCTGCCTATTACATCATTGGAATGAATGAAAACGGGCCATCAAAAGGGTCTATAGATGAGCATACGGAGTCACTTAAAATAGCCCCTTGTGTGTAGAAGCTCATCTCATGTTGGTCTTTAGCAAGAGATCATATCGAACCAAATATCGGATAATCAGCTGCGCCTGTTTAAGTCTGCTTTTCCTTTCTTTCTTTTATCTTTCGTAGTAGACTTGTTAAACCCCACAGTGGTACTTTTTTTTCTTTTTCTATAATGTTTTTTCTCTATTCATTAATGTGAAATGTACTAGAAGTCTTTGTCGCTTAAAAGGGCAATAAAACAACTGCATATGCGCAATGTATAGATACCTGCTGTCCGTATTATTCTTTGTATCTCTACCGTGTCAACGGTTTAGCAGTATGCACGTCGGCAATTCTATAGCAGCTCTTTCACCCCGCCTCAGGTTGCGTGCGAGGTCAATTCATTTTTGAAAATTAGCAACAGTACCTGCTTCAGTCTGAGATAGTAGTCACATTTAAAACGGAGAGTTGGATCTTGAGAAAACTGTCGAAGCTCGTCAAACCACACTGTATTAAAGTTCTACTTTTTCTTTGAAACGGCGATATCTAGAACCTCAGTTGTCAAAATATTACTGCACGCATCACCAATCCTGCTCATGCCATCCTGTTACATTTGAGACATTTCAGTATACATTGTACGCAGCATTCACACCTTTCTGATGTATACAGCCAATGGGTGAGACACGCAGAAGGAAGAAACAAAATCGGGAAAAGCAATATAACGTAGGGTCTTAAATTCTGAAATTCCACGTATAGAGTGGGTGAAAGGGATAAATGAACCTTAGATTGATTACTTTCAATTACAAAGCTTGTCAAGCTGTCAAATTTACCATCCACTTATACATGCATTGCATTTAAAGTGGCGATCGGCGAAACGAGCGTCCCGCTAATAAGGCATCCTGTATAGTTGAACATTGCTCATTTGAGACCCGAACAATGTCTTCACGTAATAGAATCCTTCTGTTTATGTCCTGTAGTATTATTAGGTAATTTGTTCTTATATTTCAGTAATATAGACTCCATTCATAGTAACAAAAATAGAAAAAAAAAATTTAAATAGTATGCATAGATATAAAAACAGAAAAAAAAAGGTTCTCTTGGGGAAAGAGCGCATCCAGAACTAAGTATCCGACAATTCGTTCACAATTGTTCAAGTAAGCTTAGTAGTGATGAGAGAAGGGATTTGCTGCATCTCATTGACTTTAGCGACCATTAGTTTGCTTGCCTAAAAAGCTAATGACCTAGACACGTTGATAAGTATGTCTCTGATTTCTAACCAGCATATAGGAAGAGAAAGAAAAAAAAAACAAAACATGAAAATAATTCTATACGGAGTCCTATTGTCTAAACAAAAGAATCAGTGATATCACATGGTGATCACTTATGCCCTGTAAATTATTGCCCATAACCAAATACTGTTGATCGCCAAAAACTACAGGTAATAAAATCCAGATCGTCGCCCAACATGTCAGATTGGAGACGATGCGTAGTACTGTGATCCATGTTCAGGGCTCTCGATCGACATGTGAGGGCGGATCATAACATTCTTTATTGTAATGGCTTAGCACTCATATGGATTCACCATTTAATAACAACAGCCCGAATTGGTTCTACGCGTGGAGAAAGAGATTCAGTATAGCATGTGAGATTACGACCGACACGTGCTTTTCCTTCAAAATCCCGCGGTTTTTACCGATGTCGTTAGCTGTACTACTTGTTCTTACCGTTTAGCCGTTAGATAGTGAAGCATAAGCTGTACACGGGGGGTTGTTCTACGCGTATCGCAATAAGCCTCACTGACCATTATCGATCACAGGTTGATGATCACAGAAGTCGCTTTTACAAGTTATTCCACTGCTGCACTGCTCAAGAGCTCTTCAAAGTCATCTTTATAGTGATATTATTGTTATTGAATCAAAGCATCTACCTTTATAGTTCCAAGAGGTCAATATGGCTTCGTGCTATTGGACCACTTTACCTAGCGCGTAGACTCCTCTATCTCTCTTCTCACTTCGAGAAGCCGCACAATTCTGATTGGCATGTCAATTCTCTGTTGTGTGAGGATTCGCAAAATTAGCTTGCAAAATTTCAGGTTGATAATAGAGCTACAATAAAGATATCAACTTTATTATTTTGTTGTTTCAAAAAACTACACACATGTAATCAATATACATATATACACTAAGGCAGACACCCTAAGCAACCAGTGCACAAAGAGCAGCCCCAACGCCAGATCCATCCCGTGCTAGGCCCAACGTAATTCGATTCTCTTGTTCACCAATCTTGGTCTTCAACAATGCTTCCCGAATATGCTTTTCAAAGTTTGGGTAAAACTCAACAACTGATCCATCAGCACCAACATCAATACCGCCTTCAAATTTCTCCAGAGCGTTAGTATGTAGCACGAGGCCTGCCAACGGTACAGCACTCAAGTAAGCAGATCGCTTACCAATAGCCTTGGCCATCAACTGAATAGCCTGTCTTTGCTCCAGGCTAGTCCTGTAACCCAGAAATTCTTTGATGATTTTATCAGTCTTGGACAAATCAGCACTATCATCAGCATCAATAAGAGATGGTACTGAAGTATCAAGGGACCATGGAGTCTTGAGTGCAGACAGAGAAGAGTCTATTTGATCTTCAGAGGCAAACAATAGATTTTGACCTTCCAATTCTACCATGGATAATCGCAAAAGCTCACCCAAAAACATTCCGGAAATACGCTTTTCAAACATGTGGTATCCTGGGTTAGGAGTCAGCTCATTAAGTGCCACGTCGAATCGAGTGTTTGGGATCACCTTTAGTCGATTATCAAATGAACCCCATTCAGTATTGATAACCATGATCTTATCGGTGATCTCTGGGTGGGAGTCGGTGTCAAATTTTGGAATTGATTTGATCTTTTCAGAATAAGCTCCATTGGTACCAGTACCGAATATACACCCAATCAATGTTCGGCCTTCATCAGCTTTGGTATAAGAACGTGACATCAAGGTTCCTACGGTGTCATTGACCAAGGCAGCCACATATACTGGTAGGCCTCGGTTGTTAATGGCCTCTTGGAACACAGCGCAAACATCTAGTCCAACGGCATCTTTGATATCAAAGCCTTTGGTCCATCGGATCAAGGTACCTTTGTTCATACCGGTTTGATCTACTGGGAAGGAGAATGTGAACCCCATCTTGAAGATATCTTTTTTACCTTCCGTAGCAAAAGAATCACTATGGTGTTTTCGCAAAAACTCTTCGAGTTTTTCGGCCAAAAATGCCATGAAATCCTTTGTGTTTCCAACCATAAGATCTTTTGGAACTGCAGCTTTTTCCTGGACTAGTTCATAGGTGGAATCACCGTTCAAAGTAACTGAGCAGACTCTAAAGTTGGTTCCTCCTAAGTCAGCTGCCAAAAAAGTACCTTTTTCTTTACCGGTGGGGATTTTAGTAACAAAAGTTGGAATCATTGGCATCCCCAGATCAGTGTGGTGTCGCAATCCATGTTCTAGTTTTAGTTAGTATATATGATTTATATTTGGCTGTTCGGGTGGGGATCCTCTTTTAGCCAAATCAGTTATTTTTTTTTACTCCAATTTTTTTGTCCTTGAAACACATGATTGAATGTTACATACCAGTAGACCAAATGAAATGATCAACTGCTTGATTTAGCAATTCATCACTAATGTGAAATTCTTTTGCGATTTCTTCAGATTTCTGTAGTACCGACATGTTTGTTAATTCTCTCTCTTTTTGGTTTTTTTTTTTGTTGTAATTCTTTTTTTCCCTTTGTTAATACCAAGCTCTTGCTTTCGAGTCTATATTGGTTCAATAACTTGGGAACAAACTAAAGAAAAATAACTAGTAGTTTATGTTAATATATATAAGGTATATGGGATAAAAGTGAGAAAAGAAGCAAGAAAAAAAAAAGGTGACTTTTTTTTATTTTCCCCTTTCTCCTCCTCCCGCTAGTTCAGGTATGCAATTCGTCATAGTGCTTTCGACCAACGGCCGCTGCGGAAAAATTAGTTAATCCGAGGCAAAAAAAAAGACAAAGACCACAGGATGGACTCTTTCTCTCCACGGCACTTCAAGCAATTTTGACAAAGATAGTCCTATTGTTTAGCTATGGTATTGTGCATTTCTACATGGATTTATTGAAATTCCTAAACCGTCTAACCGTTAGACCCACCATCATTGCTCAAATCTCTCCCCTCATTTGTGTGAAGCCTAAAGGGAGCTAAATTGCACAACGGTGTGCTAACTCCTCTTCTTTCTTCTCCGCTGCCGCATTTTTTCCCCAAAAAAGAAAAATAAAGTACCACTGGTCACCCCACTCTGGAGAGAATAGGGATTTCCGGCTTTTGTACCCGTGCAATAAGTCAGCTGCTGATGCTAAGTACACCAGTAGTGAATACTGGCACTTTAGTCATTGAAAGAATGCAATTGATCCTTCGAGTGCTGGAGATTTCCAGTATATGAATTTTGTCAGTGCTTAACTTGTTTCGGACCGGTTTCGCATATATGAGGTTTTTTTTTTTTTTTTGTTGGGCACACAGCTCGCCTTGGATTCCATGTGCATACATTGAAGTTGGAGTGCCAGATCAAGACTTCAAATTCGCGACTACAGCTTGCAGCCACTTTTGTCTTGACGATGACGCTGGGCTAAGAGTTTGCAGCTCTGTGCCCAGTGCAGGAGTGTACTACCGGCTTGGATGCTGTAGGCGGGCCCTCACCGGATCTGATTTCGTTGGGTGGGCTTTGAAAAAGGTTGAAGATTCCAGATGTGGCAGCTACCGGCGTGTGTTTCCGGTTCACGTGACGACGATGGCTCTCTCTGCTGGTGGGTTGGCAATAGGTGGCACTTCATTTTGAAGAGATAAACTTTAATAAAAGAACAAAAAGCTATTAATAAGGGGAAAAACTTTTTAAAACAATTATTTAATTCTAGAGAACAAGGGTTTATGCAGCTTTTAATTTGATTTAATTCGTCATGGATCCTTTTATTTCCCGATTGCAATAGCCCCTCAGAAAGGAAGAGTATCAACAGCCAGGCACTCCACAGAGACACTTTTATATGTCTTGAAGTTGGGAATTCGGGAAAGTTGGACCATAAAATGCGTACATATGAGGTGTTATTGGTAATTGTAAGAAGGAATAGTATTTCTGTTAAATTTTCTCCACTTTAAATCGACGATATTTGTAGAGTTGAGTGTTAGGTGCACATCCACCCTCGGGGCAGTCATATATTATCATCACTATTATCATCAATGCTAATCCAATGATGATTACTATAAACAATATTACTCCCTGAAAGGAAGTCCACCTCATAGGGAGCGGTGAATGGGCGGCCCTGAACACCATCTACTAGATTCAACCCCAGCACTGCTTTAGTGCCTAGATATCATGTTCTTGCGCTGGTAGATTTATTTTAATTCGTTCTGGCACTTTTTGTCACCCTTCTTCTAAGTCTGCCGTTTCACGGAGTAATTGGCACTGATACATCAGAATAAATGCAGCTGACAGATTAAGCATTTCCTCTGAGTACAAGCATGCTGTCAAGAAATTGTACTCAAAACTATAGCCAGTTCAATTCCCAACCTCTCCGTTGTGTAAAGCGAATTACAGCGACATTTCAAGTCATTTCGGGATGTGCAGCATACGTAGGTGCGGCTAACATCACATCATGCGGCTAAGATGAACATTTGGAAATGCGGTAGAGTTAACTGATGTTCTCTCTAATGGCAGCTGGGGGTTCGTTTTATCTCTTTTTGACAGAAAGCCTCTATTTTCCTTTTATGATCATCTACACTAATAAGCCATGCGGGCACCAGTTCGTTACAGTGCTTCGAAGTCAAGTGTGAAAACTGCAAAGCGTCTGCGCAAGTTCGTCTATATACCAATAAGGCGATTGCGCTTTAATTTGACCCTTGAGCCGATTAATCAGCCCCATGACTTATTTAAATCTTATTAAATACATTACGTACAGAAAGCTGCTAGCCTAAATTCATTCAATGCACATGCCCCAACTCTTTACTCGCTAATCCCCATAATATGATCGATTTGAGTCATATATATAAGCGAATTAATCAATCGTCCAACTGATACATTTCCAGGATATACCAGTTACATTTCCAAAGCCGAATTTCCTCTTTGACCCTCTGATCCTCAGGAGTCATTTTACTCTGTCTGGCTTGCTACATTATCTTTGATTCGATGCAGGTAGTTGACACAAAATGTGCCAGATGACATAATCATTGGTCTACGCGTCGTTTTCACGATCGCATTACCGGCGCGGAAAGCTCTAGGAGTGCGTGTATCAGTTGCCTTCGCGTGCCGAAAGTTACCCTCCAGAACTCCGTTTGTTATGGTTGTGAGGAATTCCCCCCTATTCGCGTCTTTCTAAGCTCACTGTGCATGTTTGTTTACCACCACGCTTTTTTTTCTATTTTTTTTTTTTCCCCTTCTCCCTCTTTTCCAAAGTTTGATAATATACCCTCGACACATATACACTCATCCAACCAATTAATCATAAATAATGAGAGAAGTTATCAGTATCAACGGTATGCTTATTGCTATGGATTCTCTTCGTTGTCATACAAAGTGCTAACAGATATATTTCTACTATTACAAAACAGTCGGTCAAGGTTCGTACATAACTCAGTACACTAAAATGTCTCCTTATATATGAAAAACCATAATTTTGGACTTCATACAACGGGATGATATCTTCGCCATCTATACAAAGAAAACTAACAACAGTAACAAATAGCTGGTGCTCAAATCGGTAACAGCTGCTGGGAACTTTACTGTTTGGAACATGGAATCCAGGTATGTTGAGGTCATTTGTACTGAAATCGCGGAACGAATTACTAATCGCAGATATAGCCTGATGGTTACCTCTCGGAAGAAAAGAAAGATGGTCCACGAGACGAAGGTTTCAGCACCTTTTTCTCCGAAACCGGTTCTGGTAAATATGTCCCACGAACAATCTACGTAGATTTGGAACCAAACGTGGTAGACGAAGTACGAACCGGTACCTACCGAAACTTGTTCCACCCAGAACAATTGATCACTGGTAAAGAAGATGCTGCCAATAACTATGCTCGAGGTCACTACACCGTCGGCAAGGAACTAATTGACCAAGTCATGGACCGTGTTCGACGAGTCGCTGACAGCTGTAACGGGTTGCAAGGATTCTTGTTTACCCACTCCTTCGGTGGTGGTACTGGTTCTGGTTTCGGAGCATTGTTGTTGGAACGATTGTCTGTCGACTATGGTAAGAAATCTAAGCTCGAATTTGCAGTTTACCCAGCTCCACAAAATGCTACCTCCGTTGTCGAGCCATACAACTCGGTATTGACTACCCACACTACTTTGGAACACTCTGACTGTACTTTTATGGTCGATAACGAAGCTATTTATGATATGTGTCGACGATCCTTGGATATTTCCCATCCAACATTCCAAAACCTTAATCGATTGATTGCTCAAGTCGTTTCCTCCGTTACTGCTTCTTTGCGTTTCGATGGTTCCTTGAACGTTGATCTTAACGAGTTCCAAACCAATTTGGTTCCATACCCACGAATTCATTTCCCATTGGTTACTTATGCTCCAGTAATCTCTGCTGCCAAGGCCAACCACGAGGCCAATTCTGTTCAAGAAATCACCAACGCTTGTTTCGAACCAACTAACCAAATGGTCAAGTGTGACTTGCGAAACGGTAAATACATGGCTACTTGCTTGTTGTACCGAGGTGATGTTGTCAATAAGGACGTTCAACAATCTGTTGCCACTCTTAAGGCCAAGAAGAGCATCCAATTGGTTGACTGGTGTCCAACTGGCTTCAAGATTGGTATCTGCTATCAACCACCACAATACGTCCCGGGTGGCGATTTGGCCAAGGTTAATCGAGCCGTCTGTATGCTTTCTAACACTACATCTATTGCTGAGGCTTGGTCTCGCTTGGACCACAAGTTTGATTTGATGTTCTCCAAGCGAGCATTTGTTCACTGGTATGTTGGTGAAGGCATGGAAGAAGGTGAGTTCTCAGAAGCTCGAGAAGATTTGGCTGCTTTGGAACGAGATTATGAAGAACTTGGAGCCGATACCACTTTCGAAGAAGAGGAATTGGAATATTAAAAAGGTTTGTTTTCTATTTTGCGGGTTGCAAGTTGGAAGTTTTTATATTTTGACATAGGCTTTCAAGAGTAATAAATACATCTATTTTTCATCATATTAGATTTTCCCAAAAGTTACAATTAGATGGACTAAATAGTGTATCTATATCTCCATGTCCAAACTCAAGTCTATGTTGCTACAGATTCAGTCCGAGTTTGAATATTTTGACGGATCACTGGAGTAAAAAGCGCGGCACAACTCGTCCGTCCTATAGTCTCTACTGCACCACTCTTATTCTTCCACTGACCGCCTAACCCACAATGCCTCAGATAAAAGCGTGTATATTTGGTATGTAGCTGCTATACTCAGGTAGAGGTAAAAAATCTAACATTGCCACACAGATATGGATGGTTTGCTCATCAACTCGGAAGAGTATCATACCAAAGCAATTACAGAGTTACTGGCTAAGCATGGCCGACCCCCACTCCCATGGACTCAAATGGTCCAGCTCCAAGGTTTGCCTGGAAGAGTAGGAATTGCAAAGCTGGTTGAATGGGCCCAACTTCCTTATGAAGATGAAGAAGCCTTCCAACTTGTTTGCGATATGCAATCGAGTAACTGGACCAAGTGCCGCTTCCTACCAGGAGCTTTAGAGTTACTGCAGTTTTTACATTCCAAAGGGATCCCGATTGCTCTAGCCACATCTGCTATCCGAAAGAATTACAATATCAAAACAGGACATTTACGCCATGGTTTTGATCTTTTTGGAGATGACCACACTGTGGTGGGTGGGGATGATCCTCGAATCGCTCCAGGTAGAGGCAAGCCCCACCCCGATATCTGGTTGCTGGCTTTAGAGACAATTAACAGTACTATTCGAAAAGGAAATGGCACTGAAATCAAACCTGAGGAGTGTCTGGTGTTTGAGGACGGGTTGGCTGGGATCAATGGTGCCCGAGAAGCGAATTTCAACGTTATATGGGTTCCTTCTAAAGAAGCTCTTCAAGTAATGGACGGCAAGGAGCAGGACGCAGTTGGTCCGAACGGTGAAGTTTTGACATCGTTGGAACAGCTAGATAAAGAAAAATATGGATTATAGTAACGCTAAATGTAGATATTTACATATATTCAAAAATATTTTAGTTTGGCGGATTCTAGGCACTAGTAAGCTAGATGTTTGTATTTTACTACGTATATGTGGAAAGGTAGGCGGGCTTTTTGTGCGGCGATTGTAGCCGACGCTTGTTATGACTTCAAACGGTCTTAAGTGGGGACTTTTTAAGGTGTCTCAAAAATTGCAAGCACACGGCAAAATTTTTCCCCCTATCTGTACATATATATAAGCATATCGAAGTCCCTGGGTTTCTTTTAATCTTTCTCTTTTCTCTGTTTGCCTTTCTTTGCTTTACAAGTTAAAAAAAACATGACTGGCCAAATCAAAGCATGTCTTTTTGGTACGTTTACCATAAGATCCCTAGAAAAAGACAGCTAACCATCTCAATTGTCCCTCTTTCTGCACAGACATGGACGGATTATTGATCAATACTGAGGATATTTACACCGAAGTCACCAACGAGGTGCTTGCGGAGCATGGCAAACCGCAACTTCCTTGGTCTGTCAAGATCCAACTGCAGGGTCTTCCGGGACCAGCTGCCTCTGCCAAATTTCTGGAATGGAGTCAACTGCCATATACTCCAGAACAATTGTTCGAAATTACCAGTGAGAAGCAGTCCTCCAAGTGGCATAAGTGCAAGTTCATGCCGGGTGCTCTGGAACTGTTAAACCACCTGAAGGAACAGAACATTCCGTTCGCGTTGGCAACTTCTTCTCATCGAGCTAACTATGAGAAGAAGACTAATCACTTGAGACACGGCTTCGACTTGTTTGGTGAGCAGCACACTGTAGTCGGAGACGATCCTAGAATCCCAAAGGGAAAAGGTAAACCACACCCTGATATCTGGTTTGTTGCCTTGGAGACTATCAACCAAGCTAGACGGGAAAAGAATGAGCCTGAAATCAAACCTGAAGAGTGCTTAGTTTTCGAAGACGGTGTGCCTGGTGTCACTGCAGGCAAGGCTGCCAATTGTAGTGTCATTTGGGTCCCTGATCCACGGGCTCTTGAAGTTCTTGACGGCAAGCAACACGAGATTATTGGTGATAAAGGAGAAATTCTGGAGTCTCTGGCTCATCTAGATAAAGCCAAGTATGGCTTGTAGTTATTGTAGCGCTAGACGATATAGTCTGTAGATAAAATTCTGAGGCTCCCTTCCAGAAAATTTCTGAGCCTCGATGCCGAATTATTGCTCAATGGGTCCTTAACTAAACGCAAATTGCTATATGTAATTGTGATAATATATAAACTTCTTTTACTTATTTATTTCTTTTTCTGTCTAATCACACGCTTCTATGTCTACAGTGGCGCATTTCGGAAAAGATAAGATACAGACTCACCATTGTGCAATCGACGAATGGACTCAGCCAAAACGCCCGAAATATCAATAGTGGCCAACTTGTTACACACTTCGTCTTTGCCCTCCAGAGGCACCGTATTTGTGCAAACCACAGAATGCAGCTTGGAATTTGAAATGATTGAAGTGGCCTTACCAGAGAGGATACCATGCGTAACAATAGCCACCACCTGTCGGGCTCCATGGCCCAACAATGTCTCTGCAGCCTTTGCTAAGGTACCGCATGTATCAGCCATATCATCAACCAATATACAGATCTTATCATTAACATCACCGACCAGTACCATCCGTGAAACTTCATTGGCCCGTGCTCGTTCCTTGTGGATCAGAGCAAAGTTCAAATCTAATCGATCTGCCAATGCTGCGGCTCTTTTAGCACCACCGGCATCCGGCGAAACTATAATGCTTTGTTTGTGCTCGATATTCTCTCGGATATATCTCACCACACTTGGTTCGGCATATAAGTTATCTACAGGTACATTGAAGAATCCTTGGATCTGGGATGCGTGCAAGTCCATGGTAATCACATGATTACAACCAGCGGTTTCCAGCATATTTGCCATGAGCTTGGCTGTAATGGGAGCACGGCTCTTGTCCTTTCGATCTTGCCGAGCATATGGAAAGTTTGGTAGAACCACGGTGATTCTCCGGGCACTAGCGGTTTTACAGGCATTGATCATGATGAGCAGTTCAACTACTCTGTCGTTCACATCGCCAGAACCAATCTGAGTGATGATATAGACATCCTCATCTCGCACGGACTCTCCAATAGTGATACTCGTCTCTCGGTTGGAATCACGAAAGATGTTTACTTTACATAGTGGCATTCCCAAACTGTTATCATCGTCTTTGTTAACACCTCTTTCATTTTCTTTTATTCTCTCTCACACACATACCGTTCCGAAACAAGCTCGGCTAATCCACGATGAACATCTCCAGCCAATAATTTAATGGAATTTGACGATACGTTTGTCATGGTCCCTTATTTTATTTACTTATCTAGAGTCCTTGTAAGGTTGAATCTTGACTTTCTCTTGATCAAATCAAATTTTGAAGTTAACTTAGGTAGGAAATTTTTTGGGCATGATCACTTGGGGCGCGCGTTGCATGTGCGGCTCGACTACTTGTTTCTATTGCGGCTCAGAATTCTACGTAACATGGTTTTTACCTGATAGTACCATCTCCTTGCTCTTGTCCACTTGAAACAAACATTAGCGTATTTTCCTTTTTTTCACCCTCTAGAAAGTATTACTTACTTTTCCCGTTTTTCCCCTAGAGACTATTACTTCTTTTTACCCTTCTTTTTCTGTTTGGTAACGATCTGCCCTTGCTGAACGTCTTCTCCCGCATCCTTCAGCTTATTTTGTGCATCTAAGTAAAACATCAAGTCCGTCACCTGGCTCTGTAAATCATCTACCTGTGCTTTGAGCTCATCTCGAGTCTTAGTAACCTCGTCTAGCCTTGTTACCATTTTCTCGCTCATAGCCTTCTCGTCCTTGTAACTCTGCGAGAGTTTTGTATACATGGATTGAAGACTATCGGCACGTATTTTAGAGTTTTCAGCTTGCTGAGTCAGACTATGCTCCTTCTTCTTCACTTCTTCATCATGAAGTCTCAGTTTTTCAAGTTCTTGTTGCATGTCACTCATTGTCTTGTCCATCTGTTCAGCTCGTGAAAGTGCTTCGGAGGCCTTGTCTGCAGCATTGGCCATCATATCTTCATAGTAACTACGCTGTGATTCCAGCTGTGAAGTTAGTAAATGCGTATATTGCATAGCAATATCTTCATCATCTTTTTGTTGTTTCTGCTTATCACCTCCAGTTTCTACCAGTTTCCCCTCGGGATTCTGCAGTAACCGATGTACATAAGCATCCGTGGCATAGTCCCATACTCTCTGAGTACCAACATCCATAGAATAGCAGTGACCACTCTGCTCATAATGTTGAAATGCATGCGCACTGTCATACCTTCCGCATCCAACATGGCCACATACTAGACAAACCCACGGGTTTGCTGTTGATTTGCAAACACTGCAGTAAGCTGGCTCTTCACTCTTCCCCTGTTGAGTGTACCTACATACGGGGCATGATCCATCACCCCATTTACTCAAGCACTGGCAGTGGAATGTATGTTGGCAAAGAATTGTCAATAGCCCCGTTACATTGGTATCCATCCGTTCCAAGCATACTGGACAAGTTGGCAATTCTCTTAGGGAACTAGGTGGTGGGGGGTCAGGCCTACTCGATCTAGAGGTCGAAGGCCTTCTATTTTCCAATGCAGATGAAAGCGAAGCAGGAGCGCCACCGCCGCTGGTAGTAGCAGTGAAAGTATCTTCTAATAAATAAGGGATATCATCATCTTCTTGTTTAACATGTGAACGGAACCGGACTGAGCTAATCGGTACTACCTGGCAAGTCTCTGCTTCCATAGAATTGAAAAGCTTGCCGTTATACTCATCCATAAACCACTTTGCATTCTCTTGGTCCCGGAATTTGATTAGCACCATGTATCTGTTTGCAGAAGCCGTACGAATCATGCGAAAGTGAGATACATGCTGCTGAGCCTTGGGGCCGACAAATCCCAGGATATCAGATGGTGAGAAGTAACTGGGAACAGCCAGAATTGCTACCACAGTTTTGTCATCGTTCTCTATTTTCTGCTCGCTTTCGTCGCTATTTCTTTGATCTTTAGTATCGTTGAAGTCCCGAAACAACCGGACCACCCCGTTCCCCATATAGCTCGACTTAAGGGGGCCAAGATTGGTTGCTGAAGTGATTCCTGACATATCTAAGGCGAATATTTCGATATCTGACTGGCGGTGATCTCTTGAAGTAGCTTCCAGCTGGTAAGTACTGCTGCCACTGGCTCTACTGTAATTTGGTAAACTAGGCTCTGTGACGTTACTAGAACTTTCGTTCAGATCTTTCGACTGAAATATATTGCCACTAGAAATGACACTTTTACACCAGGGGTCAGATTTCGTACTATTTAGGTCAAATACTATGCAATATGACAGTTCCATGGCTTCAGGGAACCCATGTCATTCAATTTGATGGTATCTAACTATGTGCGTTGGGGTGATGTTGGATGGGAGCAATCAGCCGTATGAGCCTCGACTCATTATGACTTTTACGAGAAACTATTATTTAAAGCACCATTAGGGGCCGATTGAAGCGTTTTCAATATCAATTTGAAATCGGTTGAATTTTTTGGCACCAGCTAGTGTTCTCTTTATATTGTATGAAATGAATTCCAGCAGTGTTGATAAATCTAGTACTGCTCCAACAGCAGCAGCGAACCACACATTAGACGTTGAACTCGATACCCTTGGCCAGCTACCTTTTCTTCAGATTTATACACAGATCAGCCTATTTTTTCCAGTGACTGACGTCGCAGTGCATGGGAATATCATAGAGACCTTAAAAAGGGGTCTAGATAGACTGTCTTACAGCTGCCCATGGGTAGCAGGACAGGTTGTCCAGCGAACGAGCTCGGACGGTTCATCCAGTGTTTATAAAATCGAGTCTTACAGCAAAGCCCCAGAGATGGTTGTTGAAGATCTTCGCAGATCCGGTGAGAGTAAATTTCCCCCCAGTATGAAGCACCTCCGAGAGTCAAATTTCCCTATGAGTATGCTTGATGAGGACCTTATTGCTGCTCGAAGAACTCTCCCCGGCGGACCGAAGTTCGATCCGTCTGCTCCAAGTCCTGTTTTCATAGTGAAAGTTAATTGGGTTCAAGGGGGTGCCATACTGACATTCAATGGCCACCATGCAGCTATGGATATGACAGGTCAATGCGAGGTAATTCGACTTTTGTCGAACGCTTGTAAAAATAAATCCTTCACTGAGCAGGAACTCGAACTCGGCAACATGGTTACACGACGCTGCATTGTGGAGAAATTTGCGGGAGGCAGCAATTCCAAGAGAGGAGATACTTTACACAAGAGGGAAAGTGAATTCTGGAACAGACCATCCCCTGGTGATAGTGACACTGGCTCCAGCGGTCTTTCAACAAATGAGCCCGCGATCTGGGTATATTTTTCGTTTAGTAAGGACTCGCTTTCAGATCTCAAAGCTGAGGCAGAAAGGTCGTTAGCGGACTTCTTTCTTTCCAATAACGAAAATAGTACGTCCACCACCAGGTTCATCTCTACTGATGACTCATTATGTGCATTTGTTTGGAAATCTGTGATAAGGTCTTGTCTGCCTCGCTTCGATCACCAGTCTGCCACCGTCAAATTGAGTCGAGCTGTCGATGTGAGATCAGCTGTGGGAGCCCCCACAAGTTACCCAGGTCTTCTGCAGTTGATGACACATCACAAGACCTCAGTGAAGTGGCTTGAAGACGCTCCTATAGGAGTCATTGCTTCTATGCTACGCTCGGAGCTGGATCCGGAAAGCCTGAAAAGTCGAACTCTAGAGCTTATAGAGTTGATTAAAACAACTCCGGACAAGACAAATATATCATTTGTACCGGCTGATGCCGACGTTGCAATGGGGCTAATGGTGAGCTCGTGGTCCAAGATGAGCCATTTATGGGATCTGGACTTTGGCATGGGGGTTGGAAGGCCAGAGAGCGTCAAACGACCCAAGTTCACTCCTTATGAGGGATTGATGTATTTGATGCCCAAAGCTCCAGACGGAGAGGTCAGTTTGGCAATATCTCTCCGTAAGGATGATTTAGAAAGATTGAAATCCGACGAGACTTTTTGCTCTTATGCGAGTTTTGTTGGGTGAGGAAGAAATCTACTAGAAAGAGCATCTATCGCCAAAGCCGCACGCGCCGCATGGCCTAGGATTCGGATTATGGTTATTAGGGAATAGTGCTGCTACTGAGTGGTATTGGGTGGCAGACACAGTACAAGTTTGTTCTCTTTATTATTCCCATCAATCTTGTTAATAGCCTGGCTCTATTGTGAGAGCTGGTGTATGCCACAAATTAATTACTTGTGGACTTCCGACGGTAATGGCTACTCTTAGAAGTATCCGAAGCACGTGCAAGTCGCATGTACTCGAATTTTGTTCTAGACATGGACACTGGAAATTAAACCTTCAAGTCTCCGAGTTCTGGATCATCCGAACTCTGTAGAACGACTAGCATCCACGGCATATTCAAGAGCTGGTAGTGGGATTGAGGTCTATCTGCATGTGACTTTGAGTGGGAAAAAAAAAAAAAAAAAAAAAAAAAGATTTTCAGGTACATGCATACACCAAGGGAAGAAAAAAAAAATTAGATAAATCTCTTACTCGGCGGGATTCCTGTGGGTCCACGGTAGAGTGGGCCCACTTTAGACAAGCCGAGTCTCGTACGCATACACGATGTAGGTGAATTCTGTATTTTTAAGGGATATCCAACTGCGATGCGGCTATTAATCTTTTATAGTATTAAAAAGTAGACTAGCTATTATCAAAGCCTAGGGTATAGTATACTTTTTCCTTGTGCGGATGAGACCCAACCACAGTCTATCTGCCTCAATGCTGAAGCTGACCGTATATGGAAACCCAATCCTAGTCTCTCATGCAATAGAAAGAAAGATAAAAAGAGTCGGCACTCTGAACCAGAATCCTAGAAATCAGGTGTTCCAGGCTCGAGACATGTCTGGTCGGGCGGATCTCGACGGTGAAACTTTTCTCATGCATGAAACGTTCTACAACGGGTCTTGAGTAGGTGAACAATACCGAAAGTAATTAAACATCCGGATTACACTAGTGCATGGTGCGCTTTTTATCGGCTTCTTCCTTCCCTCCTCGGCGATTGTATCGTATTTATCCTATATACTTTGTGCGATTACGGCCAGGTATAAGATTAATGGTTTAATGAATGGACCCACAACCGAGAACCAAGCAGAGCAGGAAATTTGTCATTCCTGAGTAGAGCGAGAGGTATACTATCTTTTCTGCCTGATTAAATTGGCTGATTCAGCAGGCGGATTATACAGTTTGCACTTAACTAAGTCTGACTAAAGCTATAATCTTTAGACTACTGATTCTAGCAATTCTCAGTATCTACCGCATTTAGTTACCTGTCTCGAGCTGCTCTACGCACGAATCGAGTCGGAGTTTTGCCTTATGCGGAAACTGCAGGACTATCCAAGGCACCACCAAACAGGCGTTCATTTTTTTGGTTCCTAGTACATGCATGGCAATCTGTTTAGCATCTCCAAGCTCAAAGCAGCAAAAAAAAAAAAAAAAAAAAAAAAAAAGAGAAACCAAGCTCTCTCTAGGCTAGACCCACGCAAGGAGAAGGCCCGTTCTAGTCTCTTTGTGTTTCGTATATTACTTTTTGACAATATTCCCCTTAATACGCATCCTACGCCTAGATTTTATTGGATACATATATATAAAGGTTCATTTCCTGGAGGATCTTCAGTTTTTGACAGATAGCACCTCTTTCGTTTTTTTCTTCCCTAGTACTAATTGGAGTTACCATAAAAGTTCTCTAAGCTCTTAAACCTATTAGGCTGGGACTAACTGTTTATATCTCAAATATTTGTTTGACTCGTCTTGGAACTATCGTGTACTTTGTCTACTAGTACCTCCTACTTCAGCAAAATATTCCCGCTCGAAATAACGCAACCAACCAGTCTTCCTTGAACCACAATTTTGGTACCCAGTACAAGTAGTAATTTTTGACAGTATTTATCCAGCCTTCGATCTTCGATAATACCACGCCGTAGAACCTCAGTCGAAGCTACAAGCGATATATAACACGACCCGACTGACTGGCTCTGGTCCACCGCTACACCGCACCCATCGGCAAATACGTCATTGCACTCCTGGAAATAATACTAAAGGAAAAGAACAGAAAAAGTAAAAGCTGGGGGTCGTCTTACCAACTCTACGCAACATTTAGTATTTTACAAGGTTGGTCCCTCTTTCCCTTTCTCTCTTTCTTATCTTCTACATTATCAGTCTTTTTTTTTTTTTTTTAACCTTTAGTTTTTACTGCAATGACCCACGAAACGTTTTCTTGCATTGTATGCGAATGGTCCGAGGGCCGTCGCAGAAACAAGTACTATCCACGGCAGGAACTTTATGAACATTTCCGAACACCTCGTCATTTGACCAACTATCAGCGTTGGCTGTTTTATTGTAGGGATCAAGAGTTAGGTGGAGACTATATTGAAGACTGGCTTCAACAGCATCAACTTCTGTCGTTGCATCAATCGGCAGTGGCTAATCCAATAAGATAGCCACTTGGAAGCATATAAAAATAGGTCCTTCACGACCTCTGCTACGACTCGTTTTTTTATGACTTTACACCACAGAAACCCAAAATCACGCTCATTATTGCCAATTTATGGCTCACATTTATCTGCATTTAGAACCAGAATGAAGCCCTTAGTCAAAGCAACAGCAGTCCATTCCCACTGCTCTTGGCTATAGAAAGCTTGTTCAAGTTGTTTTATATTTTTTTTTCTGATTACAGATCTTAACCTTATTCACCATTGATGACATTTAACGTTCTATATGCTCTTGTATGATTATTATTTATTTATTGATTTCCAATATTACAAAATTCTCTGAGATATCTCTCTACTAAGTAGCAGTAGCCTTTTTGCTTCGGTTACTGTGAACAAATGTCTACTTTCTTTCCCCCCGTCCTCGCTGTATCTCTCCTCTCACACACACACACACACACTCTCTCTCTCTCTCTCTCTCTCTCTCTCTCTTCTTTGCTGGATCATCAAATCCCTTGCCTCCACCGGCTATCTCTGGCTTGACTTGGTACGTTCCTGTCGATAGCATCTGGACCAATCCAGGTCCAGATGGCTGGCAACTAATGAGCCTAGTGGACCCAAAACAAAAAAAAATAAAAAAGCACTATGACCTAATTGGCACGTGAATCGAACGTGACTTAACTAGTAAAGTGCGCGACCCTCCTAAAAGTAAGTCGTTTTGGACAACGTTATCTCCAATTAAACTACTGCTTAGCTTTACCTCCTCACTCGGAAACGAGCCCGGACAGGGATGTGCGGTTGAAGCGTCCCCGCGTAGATCTAGGTCCGTCGTCGTCATCGTTGTACCTGGGTACCACGCGTTTTTGTGTGAGATCTAAGCTGCTCATTACCCTCTTGCGCTGCATCCTGGAGAAGGCTTCCATGCATAAGTCAAATGAGCGTACGTGATAGAGCATTTTGTTTTTGACATTTTTGCACAATTTAGCATTAGGTATATTGTATATAATTCCTGCATGTACAACTAGATTTATACTCATTAGCTAATACCTGAGGCGTTAGTGGAGATTGGGGAGTCACCTCTGATTTCTCGCATCTCTAGAAGAAAGATCAGCACCTCAAAAGGCTGCGCTCAGCTGTCGTTGCTGCTCCTTCTCGGCCTGTTCCAATATTTGACTTTCTTCGTGCAGCCGCTTCGCAGACATCCAGCCTCGACCTGGGACAAAGAGTCGCCGGTACTGTTTCTTCTCGCCTTCCTCCAGCTTGGCCTTCAAGTCAGCACTAGTCAGGATAATTGGAGGGGCTGTTTTGGGATCTTTACCACTACTGTTTTCAGCACTCTGAGGCGAGCCGGTGGATATAGTTAATTGGCTAGGGTTTAGGCTGCTGTTTTGGTGATGGGAGTTGTTAGAGGCGGTTGTAGGTGCATACATAGCAGGCTCGGAAATAGGCGGTGTTGATGAGAGTGTATTATAGCCAGGAGTACTGTTGTTGGTACCTTGTAATGTTTCTGGTGCTGCCGTTTCAGCAGCAGTCATGAACAATTGAGTAGGTCTTGACGCATTTGTGTTACTGCCGTTATCTCGAAACTTGGTGATAGACCCCTGAACCTCTTGGGCATTTTGGGATGAATGAGTTGGCGGTGATGATCTAGTAAAGCTGTTGCCATTGGTATTGATCTCTTTTTTTTCCGATTTGTTTCCATGAGCTGTAGTGTGGAACTTGAATGAACCCGTCCTTTGCGTCGGGCGAGAATAGCTCTGTTTCTTGTTTTGACTTTGGATCATTTGTTTCCAACGGTCCCTACCTTCTTGGGAGCTCATGTCGAATGCTCCAAACTGTGTCTTGATAACGCTTCTCGTTCTACCGTTGCTATTGCGGGTTCCGCCAAAATCCTTATGATTTCCGAACTGTGGATAGCAGTTATCACTTGTTGGGGGAATGGTAGCATTGTTACTGGCATTGGCTCCACAAGCAGCAGCGGTGGCGGCCGTTGCCACTGCTGCAGCTGACTGGTAATAGCTGAACTGTTGCTGATAGCCATGCTTGAGTTTATTTAGCTCATTCCAAAGGGACCCCATCCCAACGGAGAGTTTTTCCAATTGTTTATCCCTTGAATTTCCCGAGTGCTCTCGCAGAGACATGCCAAAATCAGACACAGCTTTTTCAAAGTAGTTTTGCGTCTCGGTGAGGATATCAAACTTGTTGTAAACATCAACCAGAGCTCTAGTAAGTCGCCTGGTGAGGCCGAACGCAAAGTATATAGCAGCTATAGATTGGCATAATAGAAATGCGTAGAGTGAGTAGCTGTAAGCGCCGATCCCCAGCGCGCCGCATGCGGCGCCTGTATCGGGGAGGTGAGCCGCGTTTTCTGCGGCGGCATCCAAAACCTGGGTCAAGGTACTGTTTTGGAGACGCGACATATAGTTAGTAGTGTTCATTCTACCTGTTGAAAAATCGATAATAAAAGAACGTACTCTGCCAGTCTGTCTAAAGGCTCTATTCCGATGTTAAAAGTGTGTCTGAAATTAACAATTCCCACGGTGAAGAAAAAGGTCACAAACCCAACTACAACATGAGAGGAGTAACGCTTTATTGGGGATACATTAGGCTGAAGGGCACAAGCAACTGGGTTTGCGGTTTTAGACATTCTGGTTACAAATGAATCACACCTAGAACACGCAGGAATAGTGATATATATCTTTCTATCCAGTTTTTTTTATTTTATTTTTTTTTTTTTTTTTACCTTCGGCGCTTAAGAAATGTTAAGATGACAACAATCAATATTTGGACCAAATTTTATTACCATAATACAAAACAAACTAGTTTTTTTTTTTCTTTTATTTTTATTTTACACACACATAAATATATACTGTACCACAATAAAAAAATAAGATTAAATCAACACCAAATACTAGAAAAGATTGGGAGAATAATAAATATAAATTAAGAGGAGAGAGAGGTAAAAAAGAGTAATAACTAGTGTTCTTGAGTGGCCAAGGTCAACTCCAGATGGATATCTTGGCTCTGGACGGATACCCTATCTTCAAGTTTCAAGGGGACTGAGCAGTCAATCGTCAAGTTTCAAAAGAAAAACGTAGAACCATATCCAAAGGAGACACTGTTACGGCCCTTCAACACAAGCATTTTATGCTAAAAAGTCACCAAGAACGGCACCAACACCGACCATTTCTCGCGCCTTACCAGACCAGAGACTTCGTCGGTTCAGTCCAGTAGCAGCAACCAAAGCTTGCTGGTATGCATTTGCAATACGAGAGGGCCCAAGAGGCTCAGTTGGCGATGGAGGAGCCAATGATAGAGCAGCCATGAATCGACCATTGTGGACCTTGGTCTGAGTTGGGGCTTGGTTCCGATCTCGATACCCACAGAGTGGAATGTTTTTTGTTGATGAGGAAGTGGAAATCATTGTTGGTCTCAACACTGGAGAGGATGCTCCAGAAGAAAACCCACTTCTGATACTTCCGTTGTCTTGTTCTTGTTCCGAGGATACTTCATCCTCATCTTCTTCTTCGTCGTCGAGTTCACCATCATCATCGGTCAACGAGACAGCTGACTCATAGTTGACAAAGTCGTCGATAGAAGGTGACTCAAAAGACTCCTGTTCGGAATCAAGTTGGGTATTGAGTAGAAATGCAGGCTTGGAGGATGATGACGAAGAATTGTGGGATGGATTAGTAAGAATCGAGAACGAGGTGGACTCGTCCTGCTTGTCGATAGGCCACCGCGGGCCACATTCGGAGGTATTAGCAGAGAATAGACTATCGAGGCCGGAAAGATCGGTATCGGCTGAGAGCTTTTTGGAGACTGATTCTCGGTGAGTCAGATTTGGTAATGGCATATTGTCTTCCATATTGGTATTATCGTCCTCCATTTGTTCAGCTTCCAGCTCATCTTTGTATTTTGATTCGTATTCGAATTTCGGCATTTCGTCGTCTTCTTCTTCCTCTTCTTCTTCTTCTTCTTCGAAGTCGTCTTCTTCTTGCTCAGCAGAGTCGAGAGATAATTTCGAAGAGATAGCTTGCTCACTACCAGCTGGAGCTGGAGCACAAATCCTTTTGCTGGAATAGGGGACCTCCTGGTCTTGGTCTAGATCCTGAACACTAGCAACTAGTCCCTGGTGCTTGGAACCCCCGTAATGTTTAGTAACCACTCGACCGGACCGTCTTGGTGGTGGTGCTGCTGCAGATCCCGTCTCCTTGGAAATCTCCATAGGAGGCTGCTGTTGTGCCGTTTCTACTACTACTTTGCCTTCTGGCCGGTTGACCATTAAGCTAGAGTGCGAATGAGCAGCTCTAGTTCTCAAAGACCTGCTACTAGTACTACTATTAGGGGTTATTGTTCGTCGAGAACGAGCTGTTGGCCGAGTCTCTTTTCTAAAGCTGGTGGCAGAAGAGCTTTGTTTATGGGTTTCAATGCTTTGTCTCCTGGCCGACGACCTGGTAACAATGGTCATTGGAGGCAAAGGAGCCGATTCTCGTTTTCTCTTTTCACCAATCATATTAATATTTACTATGAATCTAATATTAAAAAAAGAGATACAAAAGAGAAAAGGAAGAATATAGGAAGTAAAAACAGAACTATATGTGGATAAAGAAAGAAAGAAAAAAAAGAGACGGACAAGTGAAAAATAATAAAAAAAAAAAAAATATTTTTCTGAAACCCGCCGCTGCAATTCGAAAATATTTTTCCACCGCTACAAGCAGGGAGCTGCAGCTTAAATGCTGTGTCATCGTTCTGGGCACCCCATCGCGGGATAGGGCTTTTTGGTCCCAATACTAGTAAAAAAAATTTTTCCACTACTATATAACTACTTACTGACCAATCAGAGGTCGAGAAAATCTATTTTTCACCGTTAGCCATATGTACCACATGCATAAAACCAGAGACATTAACCAAACGGTTTCCGTTGTTTTAGCCCATTTTGGGCTAGTGGCCTTATTTAGATCCGGATCCAATGTTTGGGATAGTGATATTTGACTGTTGCCGTAGTGACAGTTCCATCAATTGTGTCAAAACAAGTCAAACAATAACTTGTGTCAAAACAATGGGCACTGTAGCAACAGAATATTCTGAACAGAACCTCAGATTCATTAAATCAGTTATATTTTTTTGAGTAGTCATTGAGCTTTCACACTCTCGTACAGTGTGAATAAAATAGTTCGTCATTGGTTGTTATCCAAACTGGAAGTCCAGAATTCTCGAGGATCCCAGGATCATTCTCTAATGAAGACCACAGCAACAACTCCCTTGCATACCGTGAAAATATCTCCAGTTGGAAAAGCAACTTACCGTATATAGAGCACTTGAAAAAATGAATTCAATCTAATAATCATTCTTAATTTTTTTTACTCTGTTAATAATAATGCTTCTTCCCTTAGAAAGAGGAAAATTGGCTTTTGAAAATGAAAAAAAAATCAGTTCTCCCGTTAAGAAGAACAAACGACCTTTCATCAACTCCAGAAATTCCACTATGCAATTGTACAGTTGCAAAGCTTTGAAATTGAAAATCCGGTACTTATGTCCGCCCGGTCGACACAATCATCATTTCTTTCTTTTTTTCTAAAAACCTTTTATTTTCAATTCTTGATACTCTCTTTCATAATATCTACTCATCAAATTCGACATACTATTTGAAGTGTTAGCGATCTATATATCATGAAATTTCTGTTTTAAAAAAAATTCAAAAAAAACCCACACATCAAAGTTGCAAATACAAAAATGGTGCTCATATGGGATTGAAACGATTTTTATAACGACAATTGTCAATCACGTATTTCTCTCAGGAGGAACAATTGGTATATTAAGTGCCACTAATCACAGCAAGGGTATTGCTTAAATCTTTCGATGTGATTCTGTTCAGAGTTTTTTTTTAAATTTTTTTTTGGTTATTTCAAGAGCTGAACTTACCCATTAAATCGGCGATGAAAAGAAAAAAGAGAGGAAAGGAAATTCAAAAATCCGTCGTCGTGGTGGGTTTTTCAATAATTTTTCTCTCCGTGAATATTTCAGTCCGTAAATGCGTATATTTGGGACTGCGACTAAATCTCTTGAGCCGCACGCACTCGTAAAGCTACATTAACAGTACTTGTACTAATGCTACTACATTTTGTAGCTCTGCGTTACTATAGCAACGTACAGTCGCCTTAGTCACAATTGTTACTACTGGCTCGCTGGTATACCAGTACAACCAGCATCTATCCCCAGCTTTCCGCTTACTAAGCTGAACCAACAACATGACTCAGCTAAGTTTGGGGCGAAAGACCACTAGGTATAAGCTCTCTAATCAGCCAATCTCCCGTTCCTTCAATCAACATTCATTGTCATCGACTTAGTGTTACCTACCCCTCCAAGAATTACATACCACGAATAGGGTCTCAGAAAGACCTCAAACCACAAACCACAATAATCCATTTTCAGGGCTTAATTTCTGAAATTTGAAAACCCCCGTTTGCCACATTCATTAGTGTGTCTGTGTGCGAGACTTCGACTAATTCAGTGGTAGGTCGAAGCAAGTTCGAGAGGTTGTAACGTAATCATCCGCCTTTTTTATTTACTTACCCTGTATAGCCTCAATGCTGCACAATGTCTTTAGCATGGTTTCTAGCGATATATATCTTTGGAGGTCTTACCTTTCTACCTGCAGTGCTGGTTGCTTTCTATTACTTCTCCAAGTGGCACCTTCCGGATGCTGATACATCATCAGAATACACTACCCCAAACCAGAACGAATTCTCTAGAAAGAGAGCCCTATTGAGAGATACAAATGCTAGTTCAAATAGTGGCAATGCAAAAAGCATCGATAATGCCAGTTACAATGACGACGACGATGACGACAAGAACTCGCTACTGGAAAAGGAGCTAGAAACAGGAACTGATGTATACATGACGGGCTGGTTGACAGTATCACGAGAATATTTCATATACCCCACAGGAGGACCGAAAAATTCACTGAACCCGCCTTCTTCTGATAAAAATGATGCTTCTATAGAGCAAAACGTATCAGCTTATTCGTCATTGTACAAACTGGTCAATAGCTCAAGGAGTCAACAGTCATCGTCATCGGGTGGTAATAGCAATAGCAACAACAATTTGGGTGCTGGGGATATCGAGCCTAACAATGAAAAAACCAGTAAGAACAGCAAAAAAACCAAAAAGAGCCTTTCGAAACTGAGCAAGTACTTTGCTGTTTTGCGACATGGGAATCTATTTCTATTCAGCGACTCTGATCAAGCCAATGTAAAACATGTCATAGTTATCGCTAGACATGTCGTAATGATGTGGCCCCCAAACGTATCCGATGGTGAAATGTTCATCAAACGGAGTGCCATTTGCCTCGCCAAATTAGGAGGTAGTGACAACGAAGACTCGTCAGTATTCAATGAGTCCACCCCGCCTAAAGATGCATTCTATCTCTATAGCGACAATTGCTCCGAGAAAGAGGACTTCTATTTCGCTCTGATTAGAGCCTCCAAAAAGGCGGCTGCAGCCACAGATTTTGGAGGTCAAAACCATCGACTGGACCCAAACATCATGGCTCGTCCATTGCATTACAAAACCACTGAAATTATGGATCTGATCCAGACACTGCATTCTACCGATGCCAACCTGCAAACCAGGTGGCTCAATGCCATCATTGGTAGGCTGTTTCTGTCACTCAAGGACACGAGCAAGTTCGAAAACTTCTTCAGAAACAAAATCGTCAACAAGCTGGCTAGAGTGAAGCGCCCTAATTACCTGGGGGATATCCAGGTTAAGCGTATCAACTGTGGTCACGAGATCCCATACTTCACCCATCCACGCCTAAAAGATCTCACTCCGGAGGGACTAATGATTGTAGAGGCCAATGTGTCCTATGCAGGGAATTTTGCGGTGGAGATTGCTACCAAGGCCATTCTGAACCTGGGGACCAGATTCAAGGCCCGTGATGTGTCTCTAGTACTTTCTACTACACTGCGAAGCATTGAAGGCAAGATGATCTTTATGATCAAGCCGCCGCCATCTAATAGGATCTGGTATGCTTTTGAGTCTATGCCCAAGCTGAATCTCGTTACTGAGCCCGTGGTTAGTTCCAAGCAGATAACATATTCCATGGTCACAAAGGCCATTGAAAACAGGTTCCGGGAGGTGTTCAAGGAAACTTTGGTGCTACCATTCATGGATGACCTGACGTTCTATGATACCTCTGGAGAGTTTTACCGGGCTGGTATTTGGGATCCTAGTTTGCGGCCCTCCACCACTAGTAGTGGTGGTACTACTAAGATCCCTGAACCATCATCTGAGGAAGGAGGTACTTCTAATGCACAGATGTTTTCTCAAAGCTCTACCGAAGGATTGCGCCATCGTTCTACCTCTGAACACGATGACGATACCTATTCAGATATTGTGGATCCTCCCAGTTCTACTGCTGGGTTTGAAAAAGAGGACGATTTAGCTAATGACACCACTTCAGTGTTATCTATGACATCGTCTTTATCGTCAGGATCACCTCCGTCTCGAGCACAAACCCAGATGCGTTCTACTGGTGGCAATAGCGCCAGTGCAATGTTGGGTTCGGTTAAAAAATGGGGCAATTGGTACTTTAAGGATAAGGCTGAAAAGTTACAGCAGACAATAAGAGAGGCAAAGGAAGCTCAGGCTGCTCAAAGGCAACTAGCTCCATCCAGGTCGAACATGTCGCTTAGAAGAGAGAGGTCTAATACAGATGGTTCGTCCTCTGGTGCGGCGACAGGAGCATCATTCAAACCAGCGCCAGCCGCACACAATTTCCCACCAGAGCTACTCAATAAGCTAGACAAATCGACGACTCCATATGGTCCTGCTCCTGAGATGAAGGTTCCCGAGAAGTATCCTGTGCCACCGCCTCCTCCTGCACCTTTGAGTCAACCACCAAAGACGTTTGCTAAAAGAAAGCCGGTAGTTTCGGCATCATCGCAAGCACCAGAGTCAAATCTGACTCCGTTAGAGTCGAAAGAATACCAAGACCATGATGGTGATGATGGTGATGATGGTGATCTCAGCGGTGAACTGCTTGATGATAGGTCCCAATCTGTTACCATATCTTCTGCATTGGGGACTGTTGTAGATGACGACATGCCAGGGGGCCAGCCTGCTACTCATAGATATTCTGTAGTGTCTTTGGACGATGATGACGACGGCGAGGAGAAGGATTATCACCATTCACAGGACAAGAAGAAATCAGGAATATTTCTATCAACTTCACCGCCGACTGCGGGTACTACTCCTACAACGATACCTAGTAGTACCAACAAGCAGCAGCAGCAGTTGCCGCATACAATTAAGCGCAAGCCAGTAACCGAACTTGAACATGATTATCAAGATCAGTCATATTTGACAACAGAAGAACCTCCTCCACGACCGGATTTATCGCCTGCTGGATCATCGGTTTACTCGGAACTAAGACCTCCATCGGTATTAGAAGACATATAATTACTTGGTCTAGATAACAAAAAAAAAAAAAAGGTATTTATTTCGCATATCCATATAAAGTACTATATATATAGGAAAACAAAATATATATAAAAAAACAAGATATATCCACATGAGACCGACTAAAGGCAGAGAGTTCCTTTAACCATATTCACATGTAATAATATCTTGAAAATACCTGACCCTTGAGGGAGACTGAGGAGTGCTTAGAAACCGTGGACTTGGATAGTCTTCTTGTCGATTTCAAGAGCAGAGTGCAAAAAGTCCATTACTTTTTGACGTTGGTCACCTTGGAATTGCAAAATGTCACCAAGGTCCTCATCGCTGTTGATGTGGCCGTTGCAGCCGAAGTCTTTCTTCAAAACCTTTAAGATTCTCTTTAGATCATACTTGCTTGGGATTCCCTGAACAGTGGTGATAGTTTTTCTACCGTTACGTTGTTGACATCGGATGTGGATGTAGTTTGTTGCCTCGTTATCGTCGTCACCTGTGTCGGCGAATGGATCTATATAAAGCGGTTAGTAATCATCTTGATTTTTTTTTTTTAAAAAAAAAACAACCACGGGCTGGTCAACATACCAAAAGACTTGAGATTTTCGATGGAAGCGGACATAAACTGGGGGCTTGGTATTCCTTTCTTTTTATTAAATAGAATGGAGAAAGTTTTTTTAAAGCGCCTTGGTTGGTTCTTCTTATATAAGGGAGTTCTTGCGGCGTCTAAGTCGTAAGATGAAGAAAGATGTATGAGTTGTTGTAAGAAGAAAGAGAAGGAAAAAATGTCGTTTGCCTCCTTTTTTTCTACTCTTTCTGAGGCGTGAACCCGCCGTGACCCGGAAGTGGCGCACCATAAAGTCGATGATTACTTGATGTTACCACTAGTCTTAGTCATCTCTGTTGGTGGGAGAGAAGTAGCACAGCCTGGGCGACCTTTTTCCAAGCCATTCTCGAAAACACCAGTAAAAGAGATAGTGGTGTAGTAGGGAGAACTATGTCTCGTGTCTTTACAGTCAACTTCAAAATAGAAACCGACAAATTCACCCACAAAAAGGAGAGACAGGCCAACAAAAAGGTAGAGGCAGAGAACTAGAGTGCGAACAATCTTTTGTCTCCTATTATTTTATTTTTGTTATTTTCCTTATTCTGATTGGTGATTTTATTTTATTTTTTGAAAGTACCTGAATTGTATATTGTTAAAAAAAAAAAAAAAAAATAAATAAAAACGACGAAAAACGACGATTGGGGAAGTAACAAAAACACTATGTCACTCACAGGATCAAGTGCTCTCACAAGAGCAGAACAAGATCTAGGAATTAACATAAAGAAAGCTACTAGCATAGACGAAACGGCTCCAAAACGAAAACACGTACGAGCTTGTATCGTCTACAGCTGGGACCACCGTTCGGGTCGAGCAT
>JAJLUM010000097.1:0-43195 GCA_030564265.1 Blastobotrys attinorum
AAATTTTTTTATCCACACATCAGTAAACTTAACCATACCTCCAAGTATCCAAGTATAGACTCGGTCATATCATTAAATACAGTTATAGGCATACCTACAAGCATAGCATCTCAATAGAAAGAACACTATAAAAGCACTAGAGACAAAATGGCACATCGAAAGACTGTAAAACCAGAAAAAATCAACCCGGCAGATATCCCGTTTCTTAAACAGAAGAAAATATCGAAACGAGAGAAGCATGAGAATAAAAGTGGTGCATTCAAGGATCGAGTGCAGACATTGCATACGGAATCCGCGGTATCAAAATCGTCTATGAGGAGAAGGAGTCGTAAAAACAAAGCTAATCTTACTGGGGGAAGTCTAACAGACATGTTGTCGACTCTACCTGAAATCCAACAGCTAACTGATAATAATGCATCGTCTTCTGGGAGCAGTTATGTGTCTCTGCCGAAGAAGCCCATTGACCCCAAGTCAAGCACAAAGAATAATGCCAAGGTTGTGAATCACGAGATTGACAAGTTTGACAAGGTGTACACTAGTGCTGAGTTTAAGTCGAATCCGTTGGAGGCGTTGAAGAAACATATTCAGAAGCAAGTAGCGGCGTCATCGTCAACCGATTCGAAGGGACCCAAGAAGTCGGCATCGAAGATGGACACACGTAGCTAAATGCGGAGTGAATTTCGACGACCCTATGGTTGGTTTTGCGGTAGCAAATCTATTGAAGTATTGGTGGCTCACGATTATGGGCTGCTTAGTAGTCTTGGGCCTGGATCGCTTATGACCTGGAACCGATTTGACCATGCACTACTACTCTGGTAACAGATGAATAGCATATGTACTCTAAGAAAAGCAGTTTACATACAACTGTGGTCAGTTAGAATACCTAAAGTTGATCCAGCTAGTGCCAAGTAGATGTTGGTCAAACTGTCAGATGAAATATAGCCTTACTGACAGCTTTAGAAACAATAGAGGGCAGTTGGTAAAAAAATCATATACACAAATTAGCAGGTTTTGATTCCAATCATTTACTATATAATCTATAAAGTTAATTTTTTATTTTTTTTCCCACAAATGCAAGTGACTGTACGATGCAAGTTTTTTTTTTGTATCTCAAGCTTATCAGACGTCTTAACAGTTAGTCAAAGCATCAAACAGCTAAGTATAAATAATATAAATTTCCCCTTTGCAAGCAGCGGAATCTAATCTTCCAAATAAGCTGGCAAATCAGCAATTTGCATGTCTTCAAATGCAATCTTGTAGGTAGCAGTAAACAATGGAAAATCGTCACTCATACCACGAGAAGTCAACAACTCATTCACTTCCTTAGCAGTAGCCAACCCCTGAGCAGATTGGCCATTCAACAGCTCCTTTTCAATCTGTTCAATTGGCTTACCAGTCTTGGCCATCTCCATACCGACTCGGTGATTTCGGCCACCGGCACAAGATGTGATCAAATCAGCAACACCAGCAGACTCCTCAGTGAAAGTCTCTGGCTTGGAGGATGGGAAAAAGGTAGCACTGAATTTGATCATTTCCAACAAACCTCGTCTCATTACAGCTGCCTTGGCGTTATCTCCCCAACCTTTTCCTTCAACAAACCCCGCACTTAGAGCCACAACGTTCTTGAGGGCTCCGCCAATGCTTACACCAGCAGCATCAGTTGACACTCGAACGTGGAAATAAGTTCGTTGGAACAAGGTCTTGAGGATGGAGGCGTCAATGTCACCTTCAAAGAAGTCATCTGGACGGTCGTAGGCAATAGTGGTTTCACAGTATTTTTCCTTAGCAACTTCTGGAGCAAGGTTGGCTCCGCTCAACACACCACAATGCATACCCAGAGTTTCCTTGATATAGTCGGAAAGCAGTAGAACACCCTCCTTGGAAACTTCTAGACCCTTGAGACAGGAGATGGCTCGGACTCCTTGCAGGTCCAAATCCTTGAGTTGCTTGCAAATGTTTCGCAAGAACTGATGAGGGATGTTGAATACTACCAGGTCGGCACCTTTGACGGTTTCATGAAGACTTGGTTCGGCCACCAAGTTTTCAGGTAGTTTGATTTCAGGCAAGTACTTTACATTTTCATGTTCACGGTTGATGATATCGGTGAGGTTTTCACCATTGATTTGTTCTTGATATACCCACATGTTTACGTTCTTTTCAAACAGATCTGGGTTTTCAGCAGCGTTCTCTGCTACAATCTTAGCGATTGTGGTACCCCAGTTACCAGATCCTACAACGCATACCCGGAATCGACGTTTTTCGTCGTTGTTAGCGGTAGCGTTGAGGCCGAAGTTATTAATTCGGTTGGTAACTTTAGAGGCGACTGATGATGAGGAATCCATTATGTATAGTTTGTTATTACGAGGATAAATTGATAATAAAGATTTGAAAAGAGATAAAGGGCGGATCAGAGGCATTATTTATATTTCGAATTTTTTTTTTTTTTTTTTTTTTTTTTTTTTTGTTTTCACGGATAAAGGGACACACGGAGCTTAAAGGAACAGCGCTTAGAACCAATTCGAAAAGGTAACTAGCATTGGTTCGCGCAGAGTAGTAGTAGTGGCGAAAAAGTAATTCCTTTGCTGGCTGCCGCATGCGAATTTTTTTCTGTTGGGACACTGAGCAAGTTAGGTAAGCTAATTGCAGTGGCGTGCGCACCGCTTATGTCGGGATTAGGTAATATTTTATTTTTATTTTTCGTCAAACGTTGGGACTTTCCTAATTAGTGCCGCGCGGCTCAGCGGTTTTATCGGATTAATTTTTATATTCTATGATGATGTAGTGATGCCGATGTGGTGCCAAGGTTGAGTGCAATTGTGTACAGAAGCAGCAGCAGCATTAGTAGTGATAATAGTAGCAGCATGTGGCATTGTTTTGAATCCCAATTGGTTCCAGTAATTAGCCAATCTTAATGGTGGCGATGGTTGACAAATTTTTTAGAATCTCAGCTATTAGTTGATTATTACAAAATTTTCAAACTCAAAAACCATACGACAATCGGCCTCGGCCCACTATCGCCCAGCACCAGGGTCCTACCAAAATAAGCTTACCGAACGTTTTCCATAATAGGAACAGGCTCTGATTATCTCTATGATTATCATCATTACCGACACAATACCAACCCGATCGAAAACGGCCTGGTATTGTCCGTTCCGAATCAAATGTGCAGGTCTCGCATGTCGCCTTAGTAGAAGGCTATAGCTCTTCCATGTTCATGTTCCAAGTGCGTGGAATCATTAGAATCAGTACAACTTATCTTTAGGGTTTATCGGAAAAATCTGTAATGAGTGCGTGCACAGACAATTTTTTTTTCGTAAATGACGTTATATCGCATGTCTCCGAGACATTCTAGTGATGATCAATAAGATATAGCGAGAATACCGAGAATGTATCACAAGCAAAAAAGGAATGAGAGATAGCTATAGGTGGTCTATGATGATAACTGAGAAGTTTTTTTTTTTTTTTTTTCTTGAATATTGGTGATTGCAGAGATTCGTCCAAAACTTGAATATTTGGATATGCTTGAACACTATAGTAGATTAGTAATAAATAAACAGCAATTCGATGCTCTAAACTAATACAGCACCTTATTCAACTCATAATGAAACAATGGTCGCAGCTTAACAGTCTCCTTAATCTCAGGCCGTGGCGGCGGCTCCAAGTCAAAAGCCATATAGTCAAACTCGTCAGCTTGAAACTCCTCCAGGTCATCGTTATCTAGCCCAAAATCTGACCCATCAATCGCTCCACCACCATCTCGATTGGTCGGCATGGCCTTGGACCAGTCGACCTTCTGGTCGCCCAGAGCTTCTGCAATCTTGTCAGCTTGCGTATCTCGCCATTCCCTGCGATCTTGGATCCACTGGATAATACTGTTCATCTCCTTCACAACCAAATCGGTATCTATGTTTGGTTCTTCCCGGCGTGCCTTCTCAAACACACCGTCCTGCAGATCAAGCTTCCTGCCGTTGCCTTCGCGCAGAAATTCCACAATCCCGCTTATCCAATGCATCAGCGCCGAAAAGAGCCCATCCTCATCCTTTTTGTAAATCTGATGAATGAACTTGTACACACTGCTCTGGTGCCGTGTACACAGGGCTATGAACGACTCAACCATCTGGTTTGGGTCCGACGATGCAGCTTCCAGTTCGGCCTTATCAACTACTTTGATCAAATCACTCATAAATCTCTCAAAGTCGCCCACTGACTCGTGCATGTTGGCCATCTTGAATACCCTGAGCAGAGGTGTGTAAAACACCGTGACAAGCTCCTTGATGAGCTTGATTGTAACGTCATCGGACCAGAACTCTTGCATCTTATCCTTGTCCCGTTTACGGACACTCAGTTTTAAATATTCAACCAGTTGCGCATAGAGATCAGCCTTGCGGTTTTCTGCTCCACTAGTACCACTAGTATTACCCTTCCACTCGGCATGGCAACTAGCTATGAACTCTTTGGTCCCGTTATCAACCCGCTTACTGCTGGCAAATATCTCAGCTACCAAATCAACACCTTCGACCTCAGCTTTCTGGCGAACCTCAGCTTTCGTATCAGCATCAATCTGGGCGTACGCATCTATTACTCGTGTCAAATCGGCGCGTGCGATACTCTCCCGCAGCTCCATCAGCAGCTTTTCCTGCCCCTTGATGTCATCATTTAATATGATCCAGAATATGTTCTGCAGGAGTGACCTCTTGCCAAACGGCTGCGCCAGAAACAGATCAGTCACCCCTTTCATCATGGCAACCGGGTTTGAGTAGCGTAGAATGCCCTTTAGCACAGTGTATGGAAGCAGAGCATGGATTCGACGGATCTGCGAGTAGAATTCCGGTGAAGTGTCTTCTGCTACAAACATGTGATAGAGCGTTGCTGCAAACTCAATCACGGCCCACTCTACAAACTTCTGGAACTTTGGACTTAGTTTTTCAATGCTATCACGTTCTTTGATCTCTTGGAACAGAGTCTCAATGCCATTTTTTGCCATCAACGCCTGGCGAAACTCAGCGATATAGCTTTCCAGCTTCCGTGCTCGTGCGGTCGCAATTTCAAAAAACTTGATTTGGTGGTTCAAGCGAATCTTGTCCATTTCTCTACGGCGATGAATATCCTGCAGTTCTTGTTTCGAGAGTGTCCGGATCTGGTCCCGGAACAAAAACTCCAAAAACGTTTGGCTTCGGGACACCTGTGGATTTTCCACCAGCTGCTGCAAATAGCCTCTCAAGGTGGTCCGTTGTCGTTCCCGTCTGAGAATTGAGTTCGATGAGCTCAATTTGGAACTTGACCGACTTTTACCAGTGCCACTTTCCTGTGCATCACCAGCATCATCCTCATCATCACTCCCATCTTCTTCTTCTTCTTCTGCCTCTATACCATCATCATCATCATCATCGCCTTCCCCCGCACTATCATCCCCACCTACAATGCTACTTATGCTAATATTTCCGTTAATGCTATTCAACTTGATGTTGGATTTGTTCCGGCTGGGCATGTGGGGCATAGGCTTGCCTGGGAACTCCTTCCTCAGCTTCTTCTCCAGCTGCTTAAAATCACTGTATTTCCGTGCCACAGTTACCACATTCTCACTGCCCATTTGTTCAGCTTTAGTCTGGATTATATACTCTGACTGCTTCTCGTTACTTAGAAAATTGAAAAAACGTTTCACAGTCGCCTGCCGCACTCCAGCCACATTGATCTCGTATCCGTTGATAAACTTGGTCGGGTTCTCAACTTTAACCACTTCCATGCCTCGCTCAGACACTCTTGGTACCCTGGCGTCGCTTTCATCGTTCACTGTCTTGATTCCAGCAGCCGTGTACAATAAGATCAGCTTTTTAAGTTTAACTGCTAATCTATGTCGCTTAGTCTGTTCGGTCCGATCTGCAGAGGTCGAAATATCCTTTTCACCAAATCCCTCCACAAATTCCTGTACCGTGTCCTGCCAAAACTTTTTCTCTTGCACTCCCTTGATAAATGGAAATGTTTCTATCCATTCGTGGAAGACATGCTGTAAGATGGGGAATTGTTGGGGCTCAGTATTGTCATTTCCTTGCTGCTGCTTTACCGACTTGTCTATAAAGGGCCTGCCTAGTTTACCCACGTTTTTGAAATCATCTAGCTGATCCACCTCGTAGTCTATCTGTAGTTGTAGTAGTTCCCTTTTGAGGTAATGCTCATGGATTTTTTCGAGCTCCATGGCCTCTAGAATCCTTTTTACTTAAGTTTTGTGATTTCTGGCGGGAGGTACTTGTTTGTGGAGAGGTAAGCAACGTCTAATTTTTATATTTTCTCTTTGGGAACCACCACGGAACAGCTCGGCTATGCATGCGTGGAAATGACAAGTGGACGAACGAGCCATTGCCAAGAATAAAGCAAGATGATTATGTTAGGGTGTTCATAATATTGTTGCTACTAATTTTTGTTCCATAGATCATGGTGTAATTTCCTCACGGTGTGTTGTTGACATTGGGCTTGGACTAAGAGATTATACATGATTCCTGGTCTTTTTTCCTAGTTCATATGAGTTTGGGAATCTCTAATTGTCTAGCTATTTAAAAAATTGCGCTCTTGATTTAACCAAGTAAATTCAACTGCCTCAAACTCTAAATATTGAGAAATATTGCAATTATACGGATCCGCATAATATTGGAGTTGAACCAGATGGGGCAAACTAGCAATTGCGAACAGACGTGCGGCTGAGCCGCATGAATTCGATAGCGTGAGGTAAGTTTATCGGTTTGAAAGTTGCCTCAGATCGTAATACCTTCCTTAGAGATTCGGAACACAACTCCTTGAGAAGCTCTAGTTTACATCCTGAAAACTACATAAGGGGCAGCATTCTCCCCATAGTCGTTTCTTTCTAACACACACACGTTTTATACGCTTCTGCAAAACTTATAACATATATAAATATATAAAAAAGTGAAAAATATATCTAGAAATCAAATCTTCAATAAAACCATAAGAGCCAAGACCCTAATAAAAAGATGATGACTATTGTAGCTACAGTCTCCCATGTCTGTACTATGGTGTTTCTTTTGAACTCCATGTTCGGCCCCAAATTGAGTGTTGAGGCTCAAAACACCTTCCGTGTTGCCTCATGTATTTGGATTTCTGTCACTATTTGGGGTTTAGCTAGAAATGCATATTACAACAAAGCTAAATTACAATGTCAAGAAGCCGAAAGCTTGTCGAAGCAGACTCAGGGCATAGAAATACAGGTTGATGATGAGTGCATTAGAACCTTTGAAAATAAAAACAAGTTTTCCCATAAGTCTACCACCTGCAACCTAGTCTATGAAAATTTAGACAGTAACGGTTGCAGAAGCTCGAAACTCGTTTGCTTTACCGGCAATAGATTTTGTAACTGCAGTTGTAGCTGCCACGAAAAACGCCTGAACACTCCTGAGTCGGATGTGGACATTTCAAAGACTGGTGATTGCTGCAAGATTCTTCATGAATGTAGTAGAGATAGCTTTAATTGCAACTGCATCTGCCACCACGCAATCGCTTGTAAGTGCCAATCGGGTCTGGAATACATAAGCTCTGATCTTAACGTCAAAGAACCGGCTGGTAGTTGTGATTTTCATCACTGCTGTGGTAGCGGGACCGACTGCTGTCGAGGTCAATACTGTTCAAAACATAAAATAGCTGATCTATCGGGTCAGCCTAAAGAATTTCAATATCTCCAAGAAGAAAGTTCATATGATAACCAGAGCCATGGAGAGCTTTTGGAGGAGAGTTCCCGTGATCAGCCTTACCACCACCATGAGTGTTACTGTTATAAATGCCTAGGCGTAGAGGATTCCGTATCTTCAAATGATTCATCTGAGAGTCACCGGGCAGCTAATGACCACAGGCTCAACTGCACCTGCTATTACTGCCTAGACGTCTCTGCCTATTTATCTGGTTTCAGTCTTGGCTACTCCGATGGAGTCGAAACTCACTATGACTCGGATCAGCTACTATCTTCTCCAACGCGGGAAGAATTAGGTTCTGACCATGCCGATATATCGCTCTCATCTTCAGCTTCCCCCTCGTTTTGCAGTGTACCTGAATTTGACTTGAATTACTATCTTGACGGTTCCTTGGACTCACAATCTGAGTGGCCAGAAACACCCTCGTCATTTGGGAGCTTTGATGGCAATATCTATCCTAATACCGGTTTGGACTTTGAACATCCACATTTTTTGTCTTCGCCGTCATTTTTGGGAAGCCTTGATTTAAAGTGCGAAGATAATGTACCAACTCTGTCACCTGAATTATACAGCAGATTTTATAGCAGTCTTAAAGATGAGCTCGTAAACTTAGACTCAAGCTTATCACCATCATAATTGAGCAGTTTTTACGTTGATTTAACACAGTTGGCCTGGTGGTGTAGCTGAAACTCAAGGGCGGTCCACCACATCTGAGAAATAAATAATATTTTAGTACATTATACAGCATAGTACTATAGGGTTAATAAATGCATTGTAACAAAATGTCCCATACTGATTTTCCAATTTTTTTGGGCCCGCCACACGCTGGATGTCAGGATTACTAAGTCGGGCACACAAATCTCCCGGCGAAATGGTCCGGTGGTCTAATGGTTATGACATCTGCTTCACACGCCGGGGGTCCCCAGTTCGATCCTGGGTCGGATCATCAGTCCTTCATTTCTTCTGAGATGAAGCATTATTTTTTTTCATCGTCAATATTTCCAAAATTACTAATCTTAATACATAGGAAGTTTTTAAAATAAACTATTCCCGGATATCTCGTAGAACAAGCTTAAACAATGGCCTAATCTATTAAATCATGTGACTCCCCATTTCGAGATCCTCTTTCTCGCCGCATGGGGGGCGCGCCTCCTTTGCCACACTTCTTATGAGACCAATGACGTACTTATATGAGAGAACAATGAATAGAAATTCATACGACCTAAAACATGTGCCGTAGCCATTAAGAGAGTGACAAGAACTAGTAGTATGACTCTTTGAACTATGGTTTCACTAAAATAGAATATATGCCGTATGAATGCAATATTTTTTTCTCAATATTTTCTGGTCAACATATTTTTTTGTGGCAGGTAACATTCAATAACACCAGCCAGCCACCCCAAGTTTAGTCCTAGATAAACAACCACTAATTTCTTAGTTTGTTCCTGAGACATAAATTTAGAAACAATTCTGGCTCGGCCGGCAAGCTCCATAAATAATGAAGCATACGAAAATCTTAGACATAGGCTAAAAAGAAGCGAGCTCCGAAATAGCTATCCCGCGTAAGATCAGCTGTAACACCTACCTCGCACCGCATATGTACCTATATAAAAAGTAGCATACATCCTCCTTCAAAATTTTCTTATTCCCTTCCTTTTCCTTGCTACTCCTTATTGTACCCCATAAAGACATTAGAACACAGAATCAATGTTCAACCCATTGTCTAATTCCAACCTCACTACGAGTGGGTCTCAGAATGCCTCTAGTACGGCTTTCTCAACATCCTCGCTGTTTTCAACTTCCATCGCATCTTCGACTACTCCAGGAAACCTGTCAACTTCTGCATTCGACTCTTCGTCCTCTTCTTCTGTTGAAGTCTCTTCTAGTGAAGTGACTTCTAGAAGTAGCGTTAAGAAGACAAAATCTGTCGTAACAGCCACTGGGGAATCTGGGCCAATCACTTCAACGATAACAGTGGATGCTTCAACCCCAGAAGTAACCTCCAGCTCAGGTTCGCCCACCAGCTCTGCCGCTTCAAGTTCAGAGTCCACATCTACAAGCTCTGCAAATTCTAACAAGAAGCCTAGTGTGGCTGCATTATCTCTAGCTATCATGGTTGCTGTATCTTTAGCTATGTAACACCCGGGGTCTCAAGCCATTTAATCGAGTTAACACTGAATATATGTATAGTTATGTATACCTCAAAACTCCTAATAATATATATATATATATATGTATATATCTCTTTATGTTACTGTATACCGCTTAGTAGTTCTCTCAGCTCAATTGCAACCGGTATGATGCAATCTCAAAGGCTCGCATATCCACAGGAATGACGTATCCATCAGCAGTCTTTTCAACCTTGACTTCCTCTTTATCATCTTCAAGCAAGTTGGTTTTGTATGCCTTGGCAATTGGTAGCTGAGAAACAATAGCACCAGAGCTTCGGCCACCCAATGAATCATACAATCGAACAACCAACGACTTGCCCTCCTTTCGAGCGGGCAGCTCACCAGTGGAAATATCCGGATCATCTTCAGCCCGCTTCACCGCTGATAGGATAACGTTCTTTGGACCAGAATAGGTAATTGGCGACAAAGATTGCTTTTCCTTTGGCACTGGAGCGACCAACAATGGGTGGTTAAAGTTCTGAGCCAGCCGCACTACCTCAGCGTTCAATGCACCAGCATGCCCAACAACTGCGTAGGAGATATGGTGTCGACCCATATCGGCATTGGCGTCTGGAGCTTTAGAAGATCGCAACAGGGAAAGACGCATAACATTGCCTTGAGTAGAGAAGCCATACTTGGAGCTGTTAACAACAGTTACACCGTAAGAGTAGTCAGACAAGTCCGCATACTTGTGGCAGCAAACTTCAAACTTGGCAACATCCCAGAAGGTATTAGAGTGAGTAGGTCGCTTGACAGCACCATACATGGAGTCATAAGTGGCAAAGTCATTATGGACATCGACTGGGAATTCAACCTTGAGGAACTGACATGCCTCCTGCCATTCAATCTCATTGTCGAACCGCAAAGCAGATACCTGGCCCTCGACGTGGGCGTCAAGAGAAATTGTGGTCTTAATCCAAGACTTTTCAGAAATCTTGTTTTGAACAACGACAGAAGCCCGCAAAGGACCCTGATCTGCGATGGATACAGAACCAGAAGAGATGTCGGTTCGCTTATTCAGGGAATAAACTTCAGTATCCCATCCTTGCCAGTGCAATGGCTGGTCTTCGAATAGACAGAACTGGTTAGCCTTAGCACCTTGAGTGATGATTTCACGCTTGTTTTCAGTATCAAACAAACTAGAAATAGAACCATCCTTCTCGATAGTGGCCCGAAGTTTGGAATTTTCAAGAACAAACGCACCATTAGAAGCTTGTTGCACACTAACAGCAGAGGATTGAGAAGCAGCATTGTCTACCTCCATAGCACCAGCCCCACCAGTTACTCGAACCAGTTGTTGAGTGCCATCGACAGTCTTCTGAGAAACTCCTGAGGTGGCAGAAGATGAAGATGGTAGCGTGATCAGCTCAGATCTGTCCCATGGCAAAGTATTGAAGGCAGTCAATTCAGAGTTACCACTACCAGCTGAGGCAGCCGAAAAAGCTTCCTTTAACAAGTCGGCACCTTCTTTTTGAATCCAGGCGTAGATTTCATCAGTATCCTTGTACACCAATTCAATACATGAACCTGGCAAGACATCATGGAATTGATTCAGCAACAATTGTTGCCACATCTTGTCAATTCGAGACTTTGGATATTTATAGTCCGAGTTGCTCAAAGAGACCATAGAGCACACATATTCCAAATCGTGCAACAAAACCTCACCATCTCGATTGCCCTTCTTGGTGTTTGCTTGAGTTGTATAGGTACCACGGTGGAATTCGAAGTACAATTCACCAACCCAGGAAACTAAATCCTTACCATTGTTAGTGTTTTTGGCCAATCTATCAAAATAGCCATCGACATCACCACCCATGGATACCTGAGGCAGATGGCCAACAGTATCGGAAATTCCCCGTGCTCTTCGCAATCTCTCCAACATATCGACAGTTGGGCCACCACCACCATCACCATAGCCAAATACCAGCATTGAAGTGTTGTCAATACCAGAGTTCTTGTGGGTAGTAACAGATTTTTGAATTTCTTCAATGTTACCCATAGAGTTGTAAGTGTCAGATGGAGGCATGTGACATAGCACTTGGGAACCGTCCAGGGCCACCCAGTTGAAAGTAGTATTTGGGAACACGTTGATGTTGTTCCAACTTAGCTTTTGAGTCAAGAAGGACTGTAGATCAGCTCCCCGACATAATTGTGGTAATTGGGCGGAATATCCAAAGGTATCTGGCAACCAGAAAGTCTTACATCGCATACCAAAGTTTGATTCAAAGAACCGTTGACCATATAGAAATTGCCGAGCAACAGCCTCACCACTAGGGAGATTTCCGTCATTTTCAACTACAGAACCTCCAACTGGGATAAACCTGCCAAGTTTTACTTGTTTTTTCAGACGCTCAAACAATTCTGGATAATCTTCTTTGAGCCATTCATACTGAATTGATTGTGAGCAGACAAAAGTGTATTCCGGGTATCGCTCAATCAAATCAAGCTGGGTAGCCCATGATCTACCAATCTTCCTTCTGGTTTCTCCGTATGGCCATAACCAGGCGGTATCAATGTGGCAGTGGCCCACAGCAAAGACCAACGAATCTTTGTCTCCTCCAGAGAAGACTGCTTCTGAGTCTACTTTGTCACCAATAAAATCTTTGGCGATTTGACGGCACTTGGCAAAAGATGATGGATCATTGGCATGGAAATTGTCAATAATAGCGTTTGCAACTTCAATGGCCTTGTGTTTTTGCCAAGAAGTTTCAGGGAAGTTTTTTGCAGCGTCTGAGATTGTCAGGAAGTCTGCTTTTAGTGCTCGTGCCTCATTGTTTGGCCATACCAAATCAGCAGTAGCCAACGTGAAGTACCGGTCATCGTATGGTGGTTGGATGTTGTTATTTGGGTCTGCGTTACCGAACATGCCGTTGCAAGCCATTTCAATATAAAAAGTATGCCATTGACCGTCTCGGTAAGCCTGCGGCAGGATCCACTCTCGTCTTTCTTCACCAGACAAACCGACTACAGCTTTTCCATCTTCTGTGAACACCAAACCTTCATTACCGCAGTCCCAGTTGAACAAGACGTCTTGTGCTTTGGACCATTCTTGCGGGACTTTGATCTGAACTTTGAACCAATGGGTTGCCCAGGATGGACCGAATTTGTCGCCTTTGACGGCTGGTTTAAATTGAGCATCTTTCAGCGCTTCTTTGAAGAGTGGCCTAGCGTGTGTGTCCTTGATAGAATGGGACTCTAGCTTTACGTGGCCTTCGTGTACCCGACCATTTTCCAACACCCTGTATTTTCCAGTTAGTCAAGACTAAAAAAAAAAAAAAAAAAAAAAACCAAAGAGATTGCTCTGTAAACATACGCTGGAAGATTGTAATTCTTAAATTCACCAGTATCAGTGAACAGATTCAATCTATTCTTGTAGATAGATTCAACCTTTTTAGGAACAGGTTGATAATTGTATTGGGGATATGACATTATATAAGAAATTCGATTCTATGCCTGATTAATTCTATAACAAGAAATGAACAGAGAGTTTCTTGGAGAATGAAAGAAAGGAAAAATTAGATGTTCGGGGCGGAAAATTGACCTTTTAAATAGTTTTTTCTCTTCCGGCGTCTATCAAAGTTGAGAATCGTGGGTTAATGGTGTGCTATCATCATTTGATATGGACCACCACCAGTGTGAGGCGCACGCACCAAATTATGCGGGGTGCTCTCCTGCGGGGGGAGTAGGAAGAGACCACCGAACAGGTACCTGAAAGCAAGTCGGGAATGACAAACGGGATACAAACACAATGTGGACAGAGTGTTAAAATCTCCTTTGGTATAAGTTATACAAACCTTTGAGAATTCTCAAGTGATGGTTAAGAATGATAATGACTGCTCGCCGAAATTTCCTACCTATTTGGGAAATTACTTGTTGATATATGTCGGTCCGGACCGCCGCTGCACAATGTGGAATACAGTAGTTGAGCCAATTGCTATCATCGTGAAGTAATCGGCTCCCTAGGGCATACAGTTTATCTCCGATACAGTCAAATTGTTACTGAATGCAGAAGTATTTACTCATGAGGAAGTCTAGGGGCAGCAAGCTAAAGAAAGTATAGGTATCGTGGATAGGTGGTCGCGATATGGTATGTATGTATGATGATGACATTGCCGCTCCTGCCATGGTTAGTGAGGAAAATCGTGACTGGTCTTTCTTATCCCTATTTGTATTTTGTCTTGCTGCACGTGTGTGTAGCTGCTTGGCTTAACTCATAATTTACGAATATGGTTATAACTCCATGGAAATGATTTCCGTCCAAGATGGGATGCGTTGATTGTTGTAGGATTTCAGTAGTGGCAGTAGCCGCATGTGTGGAGACCGGCTTCGTGCTCCCCCGCACTGGGTTGATCGCATATTGGATCGAAGTGATCAGAGTCTAAGTGCAGTGGTAGTGGTTGGATCGTCTACGCAGATGGTTTATCACAGTTGCATGTAAATTGTTTTTTTTTTTTTTTTCGAATGGGCAATGGACCAGCGTCGTCGGTCGGTAAACAATTACAATGAGTGGTCGGAGGATTATTACTTCATGTGGAATCACCTGTGAGGAGTGCTAGGCCAGTTCTGATGATATGCACCACTGTAATTAGCAATAGACTGCTACATATATAGGTACAACCTATGGGGTGATCGAACTTTTCATTCTTGTTTAACCAATATACACAGTGGTAGTAGTCAGAAGTATTATGAGCTACAAGCATGATTATGATAACAAGTCAAATTAGGTGGGAGTGGAAATTAAGTTTCGATCTATATATCAAATTGAACGGCTATCATCCTCAGGAGCATCAAGATTGGCTGAAGTCCAAACCTGTAATGCCAAAGTGATCTACTGCTTTAACCGCCGCATCACCTGCGGCGGGAGTAGAAAAGATCTTCCTTTTGCTCCAAGAAGTAAAAAAAAAAAAAAAAAATATTAATTACCAATGAGATAACAATAAAACCTCTCTTATTTCCCATATTAAGACTTCTATCGTATTAATGTATCTACATGGTGCGTGCCCAATCAAAAATATACAGTCCAACTACAGAACCACTCTGTTCTTAATCGCCTTGGCTTCTTCACTCTGCCACCATTTCCCAGTCGGGAAAACATAATCGTCAGCAGATGACTTAACCTCAACAGAATATCCTGGTTCCAGCGGAGTCACAAAATAGCCCTCCTTAACCACAGATGGATACTTGAAGTGTTCATGTAAATGATCAACATACTCCAGCAAAGACAACTTACCAGAAACACAAACATAATCAATAGTAGAGATATGCTGAGTGTATTCTGGCAGCCCTACACCGCCAGAGTGAGGAACAATTGGAACATTATATTTCTTAGCCATCAACAAAACTGCAAGAACTTCATTGACACCACCCAGTCGGCATGAGTCGACCTGGCAAATATCAATAGCCCCAGACTTCAAAAACTGTTTGAACATAACTCGGTTCTGGCACATCTCACCAGTGGCCACTTTAATCCCATGCTCCTTCAAAGCTTCCTTTATCTCTAAGTGGCCCAATACATCATCTGGTGATGTAGGCTCTTCAATGAACCATGGTTTGAACTCAGCCAGTGCCTTGACATACTCGATCGCCTCTGGGACACTCCAAACTTGGTTAGCATCGATCATCAAAATGTATTCATCTGTGTATCCCAAAACTTCTCGAGCTAGTCTTAATCTCCGCTTATCCTCTTCCAGATCACCACCGACCTTGAGCTTAAAGTGTTTATAGCCTTCGTCGATGGTGTCTCTAAGTAGTTGCTTCATTTTTTCATCACTGTACCCCAACCAGCCAGCAGATGTGGTATAAGCGGGGACAGCTTTATTTGTGGCTGCATGTTTAAGTCGTGTCTCCTTATCCTTCTGTCCATTCTTAAGTATTTCTAGAGCTTCTTCTGGGGTCAGTGCATCAGTTAAATACCGGAAATCAATGGCATTCACAAACTCTTCAGGTGTGAAGTCTGCAATCAATTTCCACAATGGTTTGCCCTCTTTTTTGGCCCATAGATCCCAAACCGCATTGACTGAAGCACCCAACGCCAAATGTATGGCTCCTTTCTCTGGGCCAATCCAACGCAGTTGAGAATCACCAACCAATTCTTTCCAAGTTTTACCGATATCCTTGGTTAAACTCTCCAATGTTCGGCCTTTGAGCTTTTCACCAAAGTACTTAATTGCATGACAGACTACATCATTACCTCGACCAATGGTGAAAGTCATACCGTGACCTTGGAGTTTGGAGTCATCAGTGTTTAGAATTACGTAGGCAGCTGAATAATCTCCAGCATCGTTCATAGCATCGGACCCTGTTTTGTCCAATGACGTAGGAAATCGGATATCTTTTACTTCGTATCCAGTGATCGTTACCATTTTTCTTTTAAAGTGTTCCGTATTCGAAGCTATAGGACTATACATGCAGAAATGTGAACCTATGGTGGTATTTCTCTATATTTATATGAACCCCTCGGGGCAAACTATTGAAAAGCGGGGTCAGATTTTGTATAGGACACCCCCATTCCGATATTACCCCGAATTGCTGCGTGGGGGTCTTCGGGTTGGTATTTAACCGTTTAACGGAAAAATTGGTCGAGTTTCAAGGCTTTCTTATTGCTAGGGCTAGTCATACAGGCAGGTTATAATTATAAAAGAATGGCTCTAGCTACAATTATAAATAGTAATAAATAAATAGCAATAAAAATAATACACAGAATGAAGGAGAAAATATGCTGAGTGTGGAAACAGTAGAAATAAAAGAATTTAAATTCCGAACCAATTGTCAGGAGCTAGAATACTCAATTCCTCTGGCATCGATGTCCCCAGTGAAGAAGAACTGTCATTTACCGTAGCGGCCGATGGTTGTGGAGGGTGTTGTGGTAGAATCGAAGACTCCATATCTGAAATTGGTAGCCCAAGAAGCCGGTTACCAACTACCTGTCGCAAGATCTTGGAAACTTCCATAGCAACTTGAGTGAAGCGTTCCATTGTTTTGGCCTTATCGGTGTAAGTGTCAAACAGTATATCATTTGCAATAACGTGATCTTTTATGGAATTGAAATCGGTATGCTTGTTTTGCTTGGCCAGCGCCAAAGCCTGAGTTGACAAAATCAGAGTTGAATAATAGACAAAATAGACGTCTATCCATGTTTTCTGGTTGAAACGACCTATCTCATGTAGTTTATGCATGAAGTTCTTGCATTCTAATGCATTACTGGCACACAGAGTTGCAAAATGCTGAATTCGCTCTTCATCCTGTTTAGAGATGTTGGGTGAGGATGAAGAGCTACTATTGTAATTAGTAGTGCTAGATGCCATATAAACCAGGTATGGCCGCATCAAGAAGCACACGGTATAATGAAATGTGGCATGTAATAGAACCATTTGCCTGTACTGCATTTCACTTAAACCCGTCCCATGTCGTAAGGAATATGGCAGTTGATCCCGCCACAATAGCAGTCTCTCATACAGATCAGAAGCCATTTGGATATTTTCGGATGAAAGTACATCTGACAAATAGAATCGTTTGGAGATATTTCCCAAAATCATAGACAGATTTATATGAGCGCAAATCAGCCCTTGTGGGATGTAGCCTCCCTCGGACTGATAGGCGTTGTCAAGGAATCCGTCTCTTGGGAAATCGACAGTACAGTCAAAATCGTCAATACACGAGGGTCGCCCTAAAGAAGAGCATTCCATACGCTCAAAGACATACATTGTCCACCAGACCCGTTTTCTCAACTCTCGTTCCAATGAACCCAATTTGAACCCGGCGTCTCCTCTATGCAAACCGATTCCCACTGCAATTCTCACTGCGGCACCTAGCATGCTCCAACTGGCATCTCGCTGACCGGTCAAAAAGAGATATAATACGTACATCATTACTGCTTGAACGTCTATCAGTGATGTACCGCTCAAGACTTGCATCATCACCGATGATACGAGTTTGACGTACTTGTCTTGAAATTGGCAACGGGCTCGTTTTTGTTGATTTTGGGTTGAGTATTGTCTCTGTTCTGCTTCAGATCCATGCCCCTGTAAATCTTTGGTTTTGCTGGCCTCAGTTCCATCAGGCATTGGATACTCCTGAATCTCTGCTGCTAAAACGAAAACCATATAAATGCATACTAGCCAACTAGCTCCAACTGACGGCGCCCCGGGCTGCCAAACCTGATTGTATACTTGCTGAAAGCTCTCCCGATGGAAAAGGGGAAAGTCTCTGTGGATAGTTTGGAAGTATGTCTCTAATAGAGCATCAGCGAACTGCCGTTCTGGTAGAATTGGGATATCACTGATTTTTGCTTGAGCAGAGGGTCCTGATCCTGATCCTGAGCTGCTACCTCCTGTTGCAGAAGTATCTCCCCCACCCATTGTTTGTGGACCCACATTGTGGCCCTCGACGCCGTCGCTTTCGGAAAATAGCTGCCTTACTTGTACTAGAAACGAATATGATCCGTGTAAGCCGATGTATCTTAGCTTGTTGGCGAACATAGGAATAGTTCCACTTTTATTTGGGTAACTGGACGACGAGCTGGATGGCGGTGTTGGAGGCCGGTTGCTCACCGTGGAGAACCCTGTATTTGCTGATACATTTTGTTGTTGCATAGATCCAGCTGCTGGTGCCGAGGATTGTGGCTCTAGCTGTGTAATTGATGCTGAAGTTTGAGTTGGGCGTGTTGCAGATGGCTGCATTGAGGATGATGATGATGATGACGACGGTGGTAGTGGTAGTGGTTGTGTACTATGCTGTTGCTGTTGATAAGTGTGATGCGGCTCATGCGGCTGCGGGCCCTGTAGGAATTGGTAAAAATTCTCGATAGAGAATCCTGGCATCGGAGAAGAAGAGGCATGGGAGGGTCTTGTCTCGGCTTGTTGCTGTGTGGTGAAATTTGCCGAGTTGTGATAAGAACTGAAAGGTCTAGATGCTGCTGGCGTAGAAGAGGAAGGGGCCGAAGACGAGTCATATGCATGTGGTGGTTGCGGCACAAGAGGGCCCTGTGCCAGCATGGCCGGAGTGGGTGGAGGAGGAATATTTGAAGGATAAGTCAGTACTGGTGTAGAGTTGTCTATTAATGATGATGATGGTGGTGGATTTGATGCGATAGATGATGCGGTGGACTTTGTACTTTCATTGTCTTCAGCACTGTCGGGTGGTTTGTAAAAAGCAGGGTCCACATATTCGTATTTTCTCTGGCCCTTGACTTCACTGCTTACTCTACGCTTTCGAGGAATTGTGTATTTACAAGTGATTCCCGTATCCTGGCATGCCTTACATGGAGCGTCGGGATGTGCTCTTAGACATTTGTTACGCTTTACTTTGCAGTTATCGCAGCTTGCAGCTGCTCGTTTTCTTTGGTCGGCTGGGATCCGCCTGTCGGTCCTCTTCTTTTGCACCTTTTTCTCCATGCTTTTATGGGTCCCCCTTTAGTTGCTCTATTATAATTTGTTTCTAGCACTTTCTGGTTTTAGAAATTAGTGAGCACAATTCTATGGGTATATTGACCTAATTTCTGAGTTTAATTTTCTACAATCCTCTAAAGTTTGATTTTTTTTTTTTTTTTTATTTTTTTGTTTTCCCGTCTTCCTATTCTTTGTTCGTCTTTTAATTGCTCATATGATATTTCCCTTCGAACTAATTTTCTTCAAAATCGGTTTTTGAGAAAAGTTAGAGACCTCTACAAAAAATAGAGACAAACCGAATGAATAAGGAAAAAAAAAAGAGTTAAAGAATAAAAACTAATAAATAAATGAACTTCTATAATGAGCAACACTGCGTGGGAGTGTTTGAGAGGGGACCCGGTTAGAAGGATGATGTTTCGCTGGGACTAGTTCTCTAAAACAAAACCCAGAAAAAAAAAAAGAAAAAGAAACAAATCGAGCGGGATGTGATTGATAGACAATATAACGAGTAGAACTAGAAATTTATCACTAGAGCTGGTATTAGTTGCGATAATGGCGAATTTCTCCGATTTATATAAGGCAATCAGATAAAAAAAATTTTGGAAAAAAAGAAAGGGTACATGGAAGAAAAAAGAAATAAAAGCATAAGAAATATTACCTATAATGAATATGCAAGTCCCCTTTTTATTCTAACGGTTGTGGTCGAGGTGTTTTCCAGTGCTGAATAATCCCACAAAAAAAGGACCCTCATAGAAGGATAAAAGGTTCCTGATGATTTGGTCCCATGAACATTTTAACCACTTTTACGCCGCTAGGTCTATGCATAGTCCATGCAATAGTGGTAACATCAGATATTTCGCAACGGTAACATCAGATATTTATCAATATTGCCAATACCTTTAATATTGCCGTCTAGCTGATCTGGCTTCTCCGAGAAAAAGCTGTCGACCTGCGAGTAGCGGGGTCAGCAGAAAAAAAAAATTTTTAACTAAAAGCTTGTAAAGTGGGCTAATATGTCTTTCCCTTTAGTTAGACTGGAATCCAATTTAAGGTCCATAGCTCTAAAAGTTGAAAACTATCGTTCAAAGAATGACACTAGAAAATACGAGACGATCTTACCAATTACGAATGGAAGCCGCGAAGCTGGGCACCAGTGTTACCCCCCAAGTGCCTTAATTAACGTTTCGATTAATTGTGCGAGCCTTCCATACACAAAGACGTTTCTGCCTTACCTTAATCAAACATGAGACATCAACCCACTTGTGCGTTACACCGACGAATACAGCACGCACTGATCGCCCTCTCGGATCTCGCCTGTCTTGATCCTCGCGCAGAATCTCCGAAAGGGAGATCGATTCGGAGAAAAAATCTTTTGGAGCCACTGGACCTCAATCTTTTTGATATCTGGCTATTGACTGCTCGCCGCTTGTTTCAAATTCCATTCTGCAGCTTGAGGGAGGACTGAAGTAGAGAATCTTCCTAAAAAGACTTGACCCCGCCCTGCATGACGTGCAGGAGAGAAGCAGCTTCTTCTCTTTTTCTGTAGTCCTCGAGACAAGTGATAAGTCATCCCGCCATAGGTGAGCTGCATATCTAACCGTCCTGACTGAAATAGTGCATACAGAAGGGCTGCCGCAAGCCATTTTATTTTTGCTATGTCCGAGCACCTTCCATCAGTGCCAATATTGAATCCACCATGCCTTCTGGGATCTTTTTTGTTTTGATTCAAAACCGAATGAACAGCAGAAAAAGATGGATACAAGCAGTTATCATAAACTAGTAATGAACACACACAGATATATATATATATATATATATATATATATACACTAGGGATATACAGGGTCCAAGGAACACTAACCCTAGCCCAAAATAAACGTTGATGAAACCCTTCTTTTTTTCAGGGTTCAACCCACTTTCACCCTGCTACAACCCTAACCCGGAACCCGACAGGTAACCCCACTCAACTACTACACTCCCACTCTCTCGTAATAAAAAGTCGGTTCTCCGAGATTTTAGCTTTTTTTTTTTTTTTTTTTTTTTAGAATATCCGAACAAATCGGTTTTTCCCAATGCCATGTATTTGGTAAAAGGGGCCGCACTCTCTATGCACGCCGCAGCTAAGTCTAAGGACATATGGTCATTTTAGGAAATATCCGACACTGCTCTTAGAGGCCATTGCTCCTAGAGTACGCCGCTGCTAGCACCTTTGACCCTAGCTTAGGAAATGCTGAAGACGCGGCGCTGGTAATTATGCACTCCAAGCCCATTCTTATGGTGATCCCGTCACGTTCGGAGGTATTTTAGGCTGAGAGTGGCTCAATTCGTGATCAGTATCCGGAAAAGACGGGTAAAGTGTATAGCATAAACACCGCAAGAGATATACCAATGGGACCAAGGTGGTGGATGTAACGTGGTATAAAGAAGTGTCTGTATACTTCTGTCTCATGTTTCAATAGCATAGGTTTATGTCGTAGCTGCTATGCGCTTAAGCCATTGCCACTGCGCATGGTCCATGAAGTTTCAGCTCAGAGCTCAGACCTAATAGTGCCACAATCCATAACCCACGGTCAATAGTACATAGACTATAGACCACAGCCCATGGCCCGTATCGTTACATGTAGTATCGGAAATCCTTACTCTCATCTCCTCGCTCTTTCTGATACTGTACAACTTCTGAAAAAGTCCTGCGACGCTCTTTACCTTTATTCTTCATTTTGAAAACAAACAGCAATGCAATGGCTGCAACCAGTGCTAACCCCGCGCCGCCAATACTGGTACCATGCCCTATAATGTACCTAGGGGCATCTTGGGGCCGGTATATTTGTCCCGCTATCACTCCCCCAATATTACCAAGTGATTGATTAAACCCAATGGCAGTGGCCCTTTTGTAGGGCCCCGCTGTGTTAGCATTTAGCCATGTAATGTTGAGCCCAGGAACAATATATCCACCAGCAGCCACGAAAAATGTAGCCATGAAAAGTACTCCCTGAGTAGTATCCCCCAGCAGTACTCCATATCCAATAAACACAAGCACAAGCCCACCCATCATGAATACAAATCTCCACTGTAGCCGATCTGCAAACACAGACACTACAAAATAAAACAACGCCCCGGTGATATATACAGGAATTGTAAGGTATTGGGCCTGGATTGAATTGTAGTTCATGCCCTCAATAATAGACGGCAAGAATATTGAAAAGCCAAATAAATAAGTGTTAGCACCAAGCTGGACAATTCCAGAGAGCCAGACATTGATGCTTGTCAATGCGTCTTTTACATCTATCCATTTGAATTCTGAGTGGTAGGAGCTATCCATACAGCAATATTCCTTTTCCAGACGAACTCTGGCACACTGCTGCTCTTCTCTATCGAGGAAATACGCTGTTTCTACAGAGTTCGGTAATAGCCAGAAAGACGCACAGCCAACTACTATTGAAGCTAGTCCTTCAATGATGAAGAGCCACCGCCAGCCGCTTTTGCCTCCGAGCCCGTCCATTTTGATGATGGCATATGCCAATAAGCCTCCGAAAGCACCACTAAGCGCCATTGCCACAAAAATGCAGCAGATCCGCTTAGAGATCTCTGTCCGTTTGTAGAGCAAAGACACATAAAAATTCAATCCAGGGAAGAGCCCAGCTTCACATACTCCGAGCAATAGTCGAATAACTAGCAATCCTGCATAATTTTCGATGAAACCGGAGAAAATGGCTACTAAGCTCCAGGCAATGGTGATTGAGGGCAGTACTAAAGCAGGTCCATAGCGCTTTACCAATATTGTCATTGGTACATCGAATACGATGTATGTAACATAGAATATTGAAGTAGCAGTGTTGAACTGCGTGCCGGTTAGTCCAATATCCTCTGGTAGTCCTGCGATTTTAGCGTTCCCAATGTTGGATCTATCCAGAAATGATACAATGTATAGCAACATTATAACTGGCAGAGTAAACATGTCGATTTTTCTTACGACTCGCCGTTCTAATCTGGAGTTTAAAATTGGATACTGGGATGAATCTGAGGATGTTTCCTCTACGGAATGCTTTTCCTTGGTCATTATTATAAGTCGTTATCGCACCAGGTTAAGTTTAAACTTTATCTTACACCCCCAAAAAAAAAAAAAATGTGTTTATCCTTCCGATCGATATTTATAGGTTTTTAGATTGGAATAGAGATACAAGCACAGATACAGATAGTTCGATACTGTACTGTTTTGTAATATGCAAAATTTGGCTGATATCCGTCACCCCTTGTGAAATAGTGAACTCAAAAAGCACCTTCCACTGAGAAATGCAGACTGTAGATCACACCCTGACTACACACTCTTTTATTTTTTTGTAGTTCCGTATTAAGAATATAGTTGCGCCAACCGGTATATTTCGTTAATCAAAAGTCGCTATTTTGATTTTTGCTTCCGAAAGTATCTGTATACATGAGTCTGGGGGAACGGTAACCCGTCTTGGTTTATTTGTCTCCGTTATCCTATTGATTCAAATTGTTGGTATTATTGAGTATGCATTAACAGAATGGATACGACAAAACCAATGCCCCTCCTCAGTATGCTGTTTAGGGAATTTTGGCTTTAATTCAATGGCCGCAGTTCGGTAGTTTATTTGCCGTATTCGAACAATAATACTAAGCAACCTGCATATACGGCCAGCTAGCTGGAGTTGCCGTTAGGAGAAGAAGTAAAAAAATAAAAAGAAACAGCCACTCGACTGATCGCTTCGGTTAGCTCTTTTTGGTCTGGAGGGAGTCGAAAAAGCAGGTGTGTGTGACACTGACCTAAATGTGTGTTCCACACACATTTCTGGCCCTGCGCTCCCTTTCCTAATTCTCAGTTTATCGAAAAGGGCCCGCGAGACGTACTTGGACCGACCCCAAATTCATCATTTAGCTGTGTTCATCGATCTACAGGGCATTTAAACGTAGAATCTAGTTCATATTCCGGATGGGAACCAAGAAAAGAAAGCGAGAAGTAGCTTCTGAAGTAAACTCTTACCCGAACGCTTCTTCTCTCTTGTTCCGGCGAATCCGCGGTAGCCTTGCTGGTCTGTTACTACAAGCAGGAAGTCTTGGAAGCTTCATAGAGTACCTTGCAAGAATCGAGGCTCAATTGCAATAGCATTCTTGCCAGGCAAACAAACAATACTGATGCTATAAAGACTGCAGCGTCGTGATCGTGACTGGAACCAAGCCTTGCCAAATTAAAAGTATCTCAAGTCGCAGCGTAGATCCAAGTCAAACATGAACATGATAAAAGGTCCAAAAATATCTAAATCATCTCTAATATGCCAAAAACAGCAATTCAAGCAAATCTAAATACGAGAGATTACTAGACAGAATGTATGAACAGAAGAGGAGAAGGGCGTTGACGATGGTTTTTATATCAGATAGTGAACCGAAGCTAACTTCCGGAAGTCTGGTAGCGCTTGAGCGGATGTCTGGTTTCTGAGGGGGAAACGTGGATTTTTTTCTAGTAATGCACACATCACTCCCCAAAGGAAGATTCTACACTGCTGGATGTGTGGCCTCCTCGGTTGGTAAACAAGATATTTAGCACTGGGACCTGATAGAATATTCCGATAGATTATCAATTGAGTTCAAATGGGCCTATTTTATATACATAGATATAGCCTTTCTGCCTTCGGTCCGGGACACCGGAGACAATCATATTCCTTTGCTAGCAGACTAGTCTAGTTTTATATATATATATATATATATATATACCTCCGCTTTAACTTTAGCTATTTCTTTTGTTTTTGTTCGCTGTCACTCAATTGTCCTCTACTTCCTCTTGCACGACGAAGGGTCAGAAAACTCGTTTTCGGTTCAGCCAAAGGAGTACTGCGAGGTGCTTCATTCTGAGACATGTATTCATGTAGTATATTTTCAATAGCGCAGATCACTTTTACGTACAATGTCTATCCTCTTTCTCTGACCGAATCCAGATTATGCATGATCTTTACACTGGTCAATGGTGGCTGAGCTTGTTCATTAGGTACGGCTTTACTGGAGTTTCAGGTACTAGTTTCCTCAACTTCGGAGTTAGTATATGTTCTCCACGCAAGACATGACCGACAATCAAACTTCAAACGTCGGTTCAACTTTTCAGATACAGAATAGCGTCGCATTTATTCATCTCTTACGGTTATAAATATAAAAATACCAATTCAAGTTTGCCATTGGTTTTATTTCTTTTTTCTTTTCGATGATACCGAGATTATCGGAATTACCATTATCGAAACGGAATCATGGCTGTTGGCATGTATTATAGAGATCAGCAGTCTTCTTCTTTATGCATCTAACTACTCTGTCAGGTCCCTGAGTTTTCTGCGTTTGGACCAAACCTTAGTATTTTGTTTTCCAATTCCCAGTAATTAACATATCCCAATCCATGGGATGTGGTAAAAATAACGTATACGATTTTAGTTTAGCAATGGCCCAATTGATGGGAAATAACTTCAAGAACGGAAAAATCATTCCAGTCCCAATTGGAATGATCCAAATTCTGGCAAGCTCGTATAAATAACAATAATAGGTAATACTCATCTAACTGCAGCTATTAGGTACAATCGACATACATTGCATTGAAGCGATGTTCCACTGTCCGCGTGCGAGAGGGGAAATCATCATATCCGCCCACTTTTTCCAAACAACAATGCATCAGTAAATACGAAGTTGTCTACCATTAACATGGTAGAGAAACTACTGGAATTTCTCTTTTCTTTTGCTAGGCTATAATAATAATTGAGTACTACTTATTTGATTTGCTCTATTTTGTTACGTGCTTCGCATTGACTCAAAATACAGTACCGACTACTTGATCAGGTTTCCACTCCAACCTTCGGATCTCTGTCAAATTTTTCACTCTTGCGGGACTTCTAGATTCCAGATTAGAGTCTATAAGGTTCTTTGATAAAGACTATGTATAGCAATTGAACTATATAAAACAGTTCACGGGGCTCACTGCTCCTGTATTTCTAGTATATACTGGCACCTACGCTCATATCCACTTCAGAGTAATCTCTAGTCTAAATGGACCCTCATAAAGAATTCAATTCAGAGTGTGAAAACCACCAAGTAGTCATAGTCGGCGGAGGACTCGCTGGTGTGGCGGCTGCTATCGCATTACGGTTAGCTGGCGAAAAAGATATCATTGTGTTGGAAGCCGCATCCGAACTGAAAGAAGCTGGGGCAGGAATTCAAATAACCCCCAATGCCACAAGAATTTTACAAAACTGGGATCTAGAGCGGCGTCTTCATCCTATAGCAGCTGTTCCTAAAGACTGCTACATGAAGCGGTGGTCTAGTGGCCAAGTTTTGTCAAAAATCAATCTGACTCCAGGGCATAATGATCAGTTCGGTGCAGCATTTTATGACTTACATAGAGCAGACCTACATGAAGCGCTAATCCAAAAGACAATAGAATTGGAAAACATAGACATCAGGTGCTCCCATAGAGTCCAAAATATTGATTTTGACAGTGGTGTAGTGAAGGTATCGGTGCTAGATTATCGAAACGAGTCTGCTGAAAGATTGGACCAGCTTGCTATTAAAGCCAATCTTATAGTTGCTGCAGATGGACTCTACTCTACATGCAGGTCTCTCTTACCAATATCGAATGGCAGTAGCCACAACAATTGCGATGCCAAAATCTTGACAATACCTACGGGAGACGTTGCATACAGAATTTTGTTAAACAGAGATGAATTAAAGGGAGATCCAGAGCTATTGAATATGGTCGACAGTCCACAAGTTAACTACTGGGTGGGTCCAGATTCACATGCTGTATCATATGTGCTCCGGAATGGTGACTTGCTCAATATTGTACTACTCTGCCCAGACGATACCCCAGACAATGTTAGCCGCGTCAATGGGGATGTGCAAGAAATGAGAAAAAAGTTTAGAGACTGGGATCCAATTCTATGCAGGCTATTAGCCAAAGTTCCATCGGTAATGAAGTGGAAGCTACAAATCCGACCACCAGCTGACTCCTGGGTGCACGGCTCAGGGAAATGTGTGATTATCGGAGATGCGGCTCATACAATGCTACCTTATCTGAGCCAGGGAGCCGCGATAGCGCTCGAGGATGCGGCTGTGCTGGGAGAAGTGGTTAAAGGAGCTGGTATTAATTACGACTCTCTACGGCTGTTTGAATCGCTTCGAAAGACACGAGCTGAGAAAGTAGTTATACAGAGTGAACACCAGAGATTGGTATACCACCTTCCTGATGGGCCCAGGCAAATTTCGAGGGACAGAGACTTGTCTGGACCCCCGAGAGTGGGGGACCACTGGAAGTGGAGGGATCCCGTATTTGCACGATGGCTGTATGGATATGATTATATAAAAGATGTAAGTGATGCGATCGCAGATTGGAATTTCTAAAACCCCACATAAATAATACGATTATTAATGGCCCTTTTCGCTCTCGTATCCCCGGTTTTACAAAGTCTCGGATGTTTCGCTGAGCTGTGGTCCAGAAGCTTTGTCGGGGCCTGGCCCCCGGCTGCTTGGTAAGAACAGTTAGTCAGCCGCATAGGCGTTTCAAATGATCACTAGATGCATGCTGACGAAGGACTCCATCCCCACTTTTTACTACAAAGGGCTAGATTCCGAAGGCTCTGGGGGAACGTGAAGGATGAAAGATATATAAATTGCAGGATAGTATGGTTTGTGACCTAGAAGCACTAGAACTGATAATAACTATTATAGTACTAAAGATATCGTAGCAATATGGATTTAGATCTGCTCATCTGTTCAACTTGTGGGACTCAATTTCAAGAGACTAATTTAACGTCCTGCAGAATATGTGAGGATCCGCGACAATATGTGCCGCTAACTGGCCAATCTTTCACAACTTTGCGGACTTTACAAAGTAGTGGAGCCTACAGAAATGAGATCCGTATGGATCCATACAATTCCAACATGTATTCTATATGGACTGTCCCTCAGGTAGCCATTGGGCAGAGAGCTATTCTAATCAGAACTGAAGAGGGGAATGTCCTTTGGGATTGCATCACTTATATCGATGACGATACAGTAGGACGTATCAACGCGCTAGGAGGAATTGATGCAATTGTTATGTCACATCCCCATTTCTACTCGAGCCATTTGGAATGGGCTAAGATATTTCAATGCAAGGTCTATATGTCCAGTGAGGATTCAGAATGGCTCAGTCGACATGACCCCACTGTTCAGGTGCTATTTGACCAACAGGTGAAACAGCTGAATAACGATTTGTCCGTGCACAAAGTAGGGGGCCACTTCCCAGGCTCCAGCGTTCTTTATTGGAAATCTAACAAAAAACTGATGGTAGCTGATTCAATTATGGTAGTTCCCAGTGGCATGTATCAGAGTGACAAACAGAAAAAAAACACCTCATTTGCGTTCATGTGGTCTTATCCTAACATGATCCCTTTGCCTCCAGACAAGGTGCATGAAATTTGGAAAGCTATTTCTTTACTAGAGGTTGATGACTCCCATGGTGCATGGTGGGGTAAGGATATTCGTGGTGGGGCACGAAAGAGAATCTTGCATAGTGCCCAGATGGTGGTGCAGTATTCAGGGCACACTAGCCACCCTATTCATGAAGAAAAGACCGTGTGAGACTGTCTAGGAGGACTTAGGGTTTGAAATCTGGTCTGTGAGCTATCTCCTATAGCTCTAAACAAATAAGTATATAAATATAAAGCGGTACGTTTCGCTTTATTTCTCAGGTGCCAGTACTCTACTATATTGTATTCAACCATTTCTCAACTCACCATTCGTAAGATTCCATGCTTTGATTATGGCTGTCAGACCACATATAGTCGTTCTCAAAGCCTCTTCTACGGATGAACAACTAAATGATTTGCAAAGTGTGCTAGAGTCAAGTTATGGAAACCTTGTTTTGGTACAGACTATCAAAGAACGATTTTGTGTGTCCTGTATGATGGAGCAGGATATTTTGCCACTAGTTCGGAATTTGGTATATGTCGAGTCTGTGTATATGCTTAACACTCTCACATGATTCCTTTTTCTACTTTCTGTTTTTTATTTTTATTATTCTTTAATATTCATGGGAAACGAATATAACTATCTTAATACATATTTGCGAGTGCTTTGAGGGTCATAGCTTATGGGCTGTTGATAAAGGTTGTCTATCAGGGGAAGACATGGTCTCACTCTCAAACTTCGAGCCCATACCTATGACGACATAGATGTACTTTGATGCACGAAAGAAAGGGAATGCACTACAAATTTCCCAATAGTTATGCAGTAGTCTTTTTTTTTTTTTTCCTTTAGCTGAGATTCTTAAAACGGGATTAAAGGCCATGGATCATGACTGGTCAGTTTCAAAACACCCAACCCAAACAGATACCATTTTGTAGTACACTGGCGTGTTGGTGCCAGCCAGTAGTCTATAGTTCCCATTAGGAGCTAGCCCACCTAGTAATCTAGTTATCTCCTTTATTTACTTCATTTATTTTGGTGTCTAGTGCCTCTTTGCATAAGCCTTAGCGTAATGCCTCTTCGTATTAGCATATCGTCATCCAAACTCCGGTCACCAACAGCCCAGCAGCACTCGTACGGAATTCAAGGAATTGTGTCCGCATCAGCAGCTCTGGTAGCAAAAGCAGGCAATAAGATTTTGGATGTTGCTAGGAAGAACAGATTGCGCACAGGACACTGGTACAGAGATGAGAAAACAATGGAAAATGCTCAACAAGAACTATCGGAAGAACAAGATCCAGCCATTGAGAAGTATGGCGATCCAATTCATCTTTTTGTGGTACTTTTCGACCATAATTCAAATGATATCGAAGTCCACCAAGTTTTACAGCTCATATCTGATCTGGGAGGCAGTGTGGTAAAACGCTATGGTTTAGCTAAGTTTGACATTCTGGTGCTACTTTCTAAACCTCAAGCAAGGCTTGTTAAGTCTAGCAGTTGTGTAGCCGATATTCAGCAGTACAGCTAAATTGATCACCTGTAATTATGGGTTGTTAAAATACCTTTGCCGCATTCATACCCTCCATACAAATAAAGTAGCTCCCCAAGTTAATTAGGGATCAAAGGCGTACCTGTCAAAAATATAACCCACCAAATAACACCATACTCAATCACCTCCTGGGACTTCATTAAACTACAAAAAAATGTGGTTCATAAAGATGGTAAAGATGAGCCACTAGAGAAGACAGACAAATTGGTCAGCGAGGTAAGCAACTACAGAGCTAAATCCAATGTCTGGTTCAACGCATTCAAAGTCTCGTAGTAATTTCGGTACACCGTAGAATCAAACTTCTTTTGCTTTCTCTCAACCTGGTACCTGCTGTACTCCACATGGATCATATTCTGTAGAATTTTCAGCTCCATTCCTCCATACTTGGCTGCGTTGGTCATAAATTCGACTGTATTACGCAGGCGAACTGGATCTGGAGATCCAGTTCGAAATCGCTGCCTCAAAACGTTTCGCAGAACATGCTTCTGGGGAGCTTTATACTGCACTGCTCGCAGGCCCTGTCGAATCAAGTGACGGTATGCCTTACGTGCGTCCATTTGCCAATGTCTCTAGTTCCCCAACGCGATCCAGATACTGATGGGATTGGGGATTGGGGAAAATTTATTGAACTTGATGGTGGTTTGGCGGCCGCTTTCCTTTTTTTTTTTTTTTTTTTTTAGAATGGATCACGGTTAGAATCACATGGTCCGATTCCCGAAAGCGTGTTTCATACTTGCAAGGAAAAAAAATTAAGAAAAACGATACTTAACACAAGAGAAAGAATAAGAGAGAGAGATCAATAATCTGAATATGGAACAGTATCTGCCTCAATTCCGGCTGCCCAACTTGACAGAGCTGCTGAGAAGTTTAGAGCTGGACCATAGTGAATATTTGGACCAAATTTTTAGTAGCGACGTTGAGGACGAAGACTACATCGGAGATGGGGAGGATGATGAAGAAGAAGAAGAAGACGACGATGACGATGATGATGATGAGGAAGATGAAATGGACCAGATCGGGAGGCTCCCCACAGGATTCTTCAGCACTAGGCTCTCTCTAGACTATGGAAACTGGCTATTTGCCAGATATTTGGCTCCGCATGGTGAACCAAGCGGTTTGATCCCTGCTACTGAGCCTGAAAACCCACCTCCAATCCAGCATACTGATCCTAGGAGAAGAGTAAGGTCGACATCGACCAATAGTACTCCAGCCATTATTACGGAACAGGTAATCCGCACCAAGGTCAAAGAACTCAAAGATAAAGGGTTCAGCGATAGAGAACGAGACATAGAAATCCAGAGGCTAATGACAGAAAACTACTTTAATCGGTTTGATTCCTCAAAGAAAAAGACAGATAATATTCGAAAGGACAAAATAACAGAGCAGGATCGAATGCCAACATTCACACCAGAGGGGGCCTTGGGCTGTGAGCACTATCGGCGCAGCTGCAAGATTGAGTGCTCCAGCTGTTTTAAATGGTATACATGTCGTATGTGTCACGATGCCAAAGAGGATCACAAGTTGATTCGTCCTGCAACAAAGCATGTAATTTGCATGGTGTGCGGAAAAGACCAAAATGCTGGGCAGAATTGCCAATCGTGTAAAAAAAGCTTTGCCCGGTATTTCTGCGATGTGTGCAAGTTGTGGGACGACGAGCCGGGGAAATCCATTTACCACTGTGATGATTGTAAGATTTGTAGGATTGGGGAGGGCCTGGGAATTGATCTGTTCCACTGCAAGACCTGTAATGTGTGCATGTCAATAGAACTGCAGAACAATCATCGCTGCATTGAACACTCTACTGAATGTGATTGCCCAATTTGTGGGGAATTTATGTTCACCTCTACTGAACAAGTTTTATTTATGAAATGTGGTCATTCGATCCACAAGCCCTGTTATGAGAAGCATGTACAAACGAGCTACAAATGTCCAACTTGCAACCGGACGATTATTAATATGGAGGCCAGATTTCGTATTCTGGATTCTGAGATAGCTCTCGAGCCGCTGCCCGATCCTTATTGCAATTGGCGATGCATCATTTCATGTAATGATTGTATGGCGAAAAGCAATGTTCCATTCCATTTCTTGGGGCTGAAATGTTCCAACTGTCGTTCCTATAACACAGGCCAGTTGAAGCTGATAAAGCCTGAGGAATTGCATCATCAACCGCAGCAGGGGGGTGGTAATGGCCACCAGCACGAGAACGAGGACGAGGGGAATCAAGCAGAGCCGAGGATGAATCAGCAGCAGCATGAACCAGCTGTGGATAGGACGTTTTTGACCGAGACTGTGAATCTGTCTGATTTGCCCAGTGATTACACTGATGGAGCGGACGAGGACGATGAGGACTACAACCAAGCTTTTCAGACGATACTGAATCGTGTGACCATGAGATAGTCGGCGCTGTGGGAACCGCAAGGCAGGCAGGACCGTATTTAGGCAGTATATTTGAAATATACCATAGGTAGGAAGTCTGTTTGATATGTAGACTGAATGATCTAGTGACATCTAGCTTTACCTATCTAATTTACTTTTGGTTTTACAAGTACCATTTATTGGAAGGAAAATGAACTACTCTATCCTTCAACAACATCCCTTGATTTACTGCCGAGTATTCACATTTAACATCAATAATCCTATTCATTATAAAACTCTACATACGGCCAGCAACATGGGCACCTCCGTCAATTGGCAAAATAATACCATTGGCATAGTTTCCAGCTCGGGAGCAGAGATACAAAGTGGCCCCAATGATGTCCTCTTTCTCACCCAACCGCTTTCGTGGATTCGACTCAACAATACTGTCACCCAAAGCCTCCAGAAGACCATTAGCCATCTTGGATGGGAAAAACCCTGGTGCCAAACTGTTAACAGTAATGTTTTTTGGGCCAAACTCGACAGCTAAAGACTTGGCTAAGTGCATCACTCCAGCCTTGGAGGCAATATAGCCATAAGTACCACCAGATAGACCAGAGGTGATACCACCGGTGGATCCGGTGACAACGACTCGAGATGGGTCTTTGTAGGTAGCAGCTTTTTCCAACAGAGGAGTAAAAACCTGGATTGTTCCGAAAACACCTCTCAGGTTCAAGTCCAATACCTTTGCAATAGCAGAATCAGGATGAGAGTCCAATTGTTCACCCCAAGAGGCTCCCGCATTAGCGACCAGAATGTCCAGTTTGGATTCAAGTTTGCTATATTCGTTGAACAAGTGTTCTACGCCCTTTCGGTTACCCAAATCAGCAGGGATGGAGTAGGCCTTTCCTGGATGGTTGTTTTTAGCGCAAAAGTCATTAAGTTCTTTCACTGCTTTCTCACAAGCATCGGCTTTTCGAGAAGAGATATAAACCTTGGCTGCTCCACCACTGAGCAGACCTTCGGCCATATACAAACCGAGGCCTCTGGAGCCTCCAGTGATTACTGCGATTTTACCATCTACTCGGAACATGGACATTTTGAACTTTTTTTTTTTTTTGGTTTCTATTCTTCAATAATATACGTAGAATAAAATTGTGTAAAAAGAATTAGTCTACTCCGATGAGATGTTATGTACCTTATATATATGCCTTTAGGCTTGGAAATTTGCGGGGATCCATTTTATACCTTGGGGCGAAACAAAAAAAAAAATCAGTTCTTGCTCACCTCGGCCCGAGCTATTGTGCTAGTTTTGAGCCTCACCACTAGCACATCACATTTACTATGACACAGGCGTCTCAGCAGGAACTGGTCACCCAGCCTTTATTGTTACAGGATAAGTACTCCGGTATCTACTTGGAATTCCGAGCAGAGATCCATATCAGAAGTTTGCAGTATGATTCGGTAAACGAGGAGTGTTTGCACACTAATTCTAAGAATAAAGCGAGGCCCATCGGCAATTACCTGGTAAGTGTAATCGGTCATTTTTTGCATTATTATTCCTTCCTACCTGTTTAAACCAGTCACTACCGCCACAGTCGGATCGGCCTTGGACCTTATCATCGCTAACCTAGAGAGTCAAACCAGGTGCAGTTTGAGACAACAGTCAATACTGAACCAGATCATACACTGAGAAGTGAACTGGTCTCTAGGTTTGCAGATAAAACGGGTTTGGCGCTTAGCGTCAACAACTCAAGTGTGGTGGGCCCCGAAACTGCCATTGAGATTCCTACGACCAGTTGCTATTGCACATGGTATTACCATCTGATTCAACTTCGTTATGAATTCAGAGGTCATGAAAAAAACCATCAGTGGATACCGAGCATATTACGGTTGGCGAATATCGCTACGGCCGGTTTTGCTATCAAATCTCGGGATTTCTGTTGGTATATGTTTGAATCAAGTGCATCAGACTGGGTTCTGATTAAATCTTTGTCGCAGGCGTTGGAAATTGTATGGAATTGTCTCTCTGTCGCATGTACTAACTTATATCAGGATCTCATGTTGGTTTTGGAGATGTCGAATGCCAATCTCTCGGCTCATTCTGCCAGGTTTTTTGCCTAGTAACTTTTGCTCTTCTACCATTATGGAGCTCTGCTATCTTGTCCTGACATATTATTCTGCTGTCTCGTGCTATTACTATGTTGTGCTACCATGTTGATCCACTATCGAGATCCATCTCATCGGCTTTTTGTTGGGTCCCGGCGCTCTTTTTTTACTCGCGGTTAATATTTTCCCCACCAAAAAAATAATAAAAAAAAAATACGAAATTCATATACAAACATTTCTGCATTCGACAACTCACGCATATTTACACAACACATAGACACACACACCACACAAGCAACGATCCTCTACTAGCATATATTTCCCCCCAAGAACCACTGAGCTGTCAGATTTTCAATAATCCTGTCTAACAACTAGCTCTATTCACTAAAACTTGTAGTAAAAACCTCTGCTAACAACTACACTCACGTCCGGTATTCAACCCCATAGTTCTCTACTGTACTCACCTTATTCTCGCATGAATCGATGAACTCGCTACAATATATATCGACCCAGGTCGATAGCCTGATTGGAAATACCAATGAAAAAGGTATAACGTCAACTAAAATCAACACAATAGATGAAATCGAAGAAAACGACGAAAAGCAAGAATCAGCCGAATTACAAGCATCACCAAAACAACAGCAACCATCAGATGAACTACAAGATCCACAAAAACAAACTCCAGAGCAACAACAACAGCAACAACAAGAACCCCAAAAAGAAAATGCATTCATCTACTTACTACTATACATACCGCGGGCAATCGCCAGAATGCTGGCAGCTATAGCTGTTTGGATCCCATTCATCAACACATATTTTATTTCTCCTACAACATCGCAATCCTCCCTTCAACAATCAGAAAGAGAAGATCCATCAAGGAGCCTGCAGAGCCCCTATAGTAAAGCGGTTAGACTACCATCCACTGGCAAAATCCTTTTCCCTCCCCGACCGCTACTCCGGTCTCCTAAAAATGCCAAAGCTCAAAAAACATTGGTACTAGATCTTGATGAAACACTAATACACTCTTTGAGCAGAAGTTCAAAGTTCAGTCAGGGCCAAATGGTGGAAATAAAACTCGATAATTCTCAACTGGCCACACTTTATTTTGTAAACAAGAGACCATATTGTGATGAGTTTCTGAAGGCTGTGAGCCAATGGTACAAGCTGGTGGTGTTCACCGCAAGTGTACAACAGTACGCTGATCCCATGATCGACTGGCTGGAAAAAGACCGGAAATATTTCTCTGCTAGATATTACCGACAGCACTGCATAATGACACCTACGGGTTATGTGAAGGATTTGTCCACTGTGGAGCAGGACCCGTCTAAAGTAGTTATTATCGATAATTCACCGGTATCCTATATGCGTCATGAGCAGAATGCCATTGCTATAGAAGGCTGGATTTCGGATCCTAGCGACCATTCCTTGTTGAACTTGTTGCCATTCTTGAATGCTCTGCGATACTCTAGTGATGTGCGGTCTATTATTTCGTTAAAAGTTGGAGAAAATGCATTTGATACTACTACTACGACGATTGCCAACTATGCTGCTAATAATGCTACCACCACTTCCTCTACTCCCTCTACTAATATTGTCGGTACTAATAAAACAGAAGTAGATAATTAAATAAATTATGCTAAATTTTTTTTTCTTTCTCTTGTCCGGATGTTTTATACGGTATCTATCCAGAAATGCTATTACTGATCTTGTTCCACATGCCACTGGCCCTAGATGCTACTGAAGCGGCAGCACTATTGCTGGTATTGCTACCACCACGAATAGGTTTGACTATGTTTCCTGAGCCAGCTCCGCCACTACTTGTAGACTGGTATATTCTATCGGTCAAGTACTTCAGTTGATTTGCAAACTGCAATTGTTCTTGCTCTAATTGTTGCTGGAGGGATTGCTTTGATGACTCCAATTCATTAATTCTGTCATTTCGGCTAGTCAGCAATTTGGTCGCTACCGCAGCTTCCTTCTTGAGCTGTTTATTCTGTGATACCAATTGCTTCTGTACTGAGGTCAACTGCTCCAGATTCCTCTCCAGTAATGCCATCTTCTTATGCTGGGTTTTGTTTACTCCAGACTTGATTGCATAGTTGTACTGATCACGAGCCTGGTCTAAGGAAATCTCTAACTCTACAATCCGTTCACAACGATCTTGCAGGTCTCGCATTAGGCTCTGTTTGACTTTCTCAAAGTTTTCAAGGTTCCCTGATGTTTTCTCTCGAGAATGCAGGTCATGATTTTGTTTGCTTAATTCTTCATTCTGATTCATTAGCTTCAGAATTGTATCTTCATGAGCTCGAATTTTGGCATCGTATACTTCGCCAGAAGTAAGAACCTTGTCGCCATCTCCAGCATCAGCGTTATTAATGGTACCGTTACCATTGCTAAAATCTTCCACGAGTGTTTTGAACGACTCTCTATCTTCTTCCATGACTTTCTCGTATCGGTATTCTGGCAATTTTTGTAGCTGTAAGAGTGAGTCTTTGGCACTATCCAGATCATTGCTCGACAAAGCAGTCAGTGCGTCGTCAACCAGTTCGGATTTGCCCTTTTGGTAATACTCACCCAGTAATTCTGCAGTGAGACGTCGTTTTTTGTCCAAAATAGGAGACTGTTGTTGCTTCTCTGACGGTAGCTGCGGTGAAGTAGACAATAATGTTGGTGAGGAAGATGATGTTGCTGTGGCTGCAGTTTGCGGAATCTCTGGAGATGATGCTTCAATTACTGAGGATCGCTGGCTGTTGGTACCTGATCGATTGTTGATCATTGCTTCCAGCCGTACTTCCATTTCCTCTTTTTCGTACTTGAGTCGCTCTAGCTCTAGTCCTTGGTTGGATTTCAAGGCAGCAATCTCTTGTTCTTGTTGCTCTATAATGGCGTCTCTTTCTACAATTTGGTCTTGCAGCTCGTTTTCTCGTTGCATATACTCATCTTCATCGTGATTCTTATTACCAGAAGTTGGGTCATTGTTTATTCCTAGACCGACACTGCTTTGGCCATTAACTGGTGATGCAGTTCGGCTAGTAGTGGATGATGGAGAGGATGGCTCCTGCTGGCCATTCTTTTTGAATGCTCGCAATTCCTTCTCCAGCTGTTTGACATATGCATTGCGTGATTCCAAGTCCTCCTGACAGGACTTAAGCATGGACCGTAGTTCAGCTGGACTGAGTTCTGTGTTAACTCTGGCCTTGTTCTTGATAGTTTTGGCACGCACTCCAAATCTCAAGGTCGATATAGTCTCAGTATCGTTGAGGCTAGAAGGTGAACAATTGACAATCAAGCTAGTTCGGGAATTGCCACCTAGTGACTCTTGTAAAATACGAGTCAGCTTCGAATCTCGGTATGGGATGTGGCTGCTTTTGCCATCAGTCAGCGAGTTAATCACATTACCCAGTGCACTCAATGATTTATTGATCTTTTTGGCTTCTTCTAGCGTCTGGCCACTGGCACCGGTTTTGCCTACTTTTTCAGATCCTGCGAGATCTACTAGAAACAGTTGACCCGATTTCTGTGTACCGGTGGTTAAGTTTTTTTGCGATACCACTACCACGAAAATAGAATGCGATCGACTACTTTCCTGATTCATATTAGTACTTGCAACAGCACGTAGTCTAGCACCCTGTTGCATTACTGAATATACTTCTTGGGCGCTGGAGACATATTCCTCAGTGAGATTCTTGACATGGATGCCCCTGGTCTTGTCTTCATGGATAGCCAAATTGTCCTTTGTAGGACATAGTAGGTCTTTGATTTTTTCCATGTAAATTTCCATGTAACTAACACGAACCATGTACTCCACGTCGGAGTCTGAGCTATTGACAATTCTTTCAAAGATCTGGTCCACCATTCTAGGAATCGCACCACGTTGAACTGGATCTTCGATATCTGGGCCCATCATTGTATGACTTTTGCCAGACCCGGTCTGGCCATATGCAAATACGGTTCCATTGTAACCGTTGAGGAGATCGTCTACTGTTTGCTTTAGCGAGTAGTCGAACACCTGTTGTTGTGTGCTTTCGGCGCCGAATACTCTGTCGAAGGTGAATTCACCTTTGAAGTCCTTTGATGCTATTTTACAGGTTTGATCGGACTCTATGTTGACGATTCCACTGCCTCCGGCAGATTCTTTGGTGTTTTCTGGTCTGAATCTTGCGATGACCTTTATGTTCTTTTTGCCGTCCATTGTTCGTGTTTTATTTACCGTGTTGACGGGTCAGTATTATTGATCTTAGTACCAGTAATAATACAGAGATGGATTTCTATTATAGGAATCGATACTTCTATATAGAGGAAAAAAGGTAGGTGTGTGAATGAAGAGAAATGAAAACAAACAAGAAACAATAATACAATAGAGAAACTAAGACACACTACAACCTACCACTAAAAAAAAAAAAAAAAAATCACGGTGGTTGGACCTTTGTCTTACATCGCGCCGTGACACCGCCTTTTTTTTTTTTTTTTTTGGTGGTGTTCTGCAGACGCGATAATTTGATTATGTAATCATAGGAGAACTAATTACTAATCCAGGCTTTATTAAGTGGTACTTTTCATGCACTACGCTCCCTTAAGCTTATACCGGCTTTTGGCTAACGTATTAAGTGCATCATTACTCTGTTCGATCCATCTGATCACCAGCAAACTGGTTAGGGCCGACACTAGAGGCAGAGACCACATCCAGTCAAACATTCGCCATGGCCAATGCTCCAAGTAACCCCATCCGGCGATAAGCAGGGCAAGTAGCAGACCAAAGTAGCCCAGAGGCTGGGCAGGCTGAAGAGCATGTTGCTGGTGGTACCGAAATGAGTAGACTGATAGAGCGATCGAGGTTAGAGATAGCAGCGATAGAACAGAGTTAAGGCGACAATAAGGTAATGCAATGTATAATGGTGTAGGAAATATCATTAGTGCCATGAATGCTACTTTGAAGAATTGTTCTTGCTCGTCGGCATTAGCCCTGAATTGGGCGATCAATTGCTCCTGCTCTTCTTCGTCCATTGCTACAGTGTTGGCACCAGTATCTGATTCATCGTCGTCTGAGCTTTGAAGAAAGCGTCTGCTGGCTCTGCGTGTCCGCATTTCTTGTGGAATATCAATTAACAGAATAGTTTGAACAGTGGGTTATAGCGATTTCTGTATTATTTTTTTAGTGGTTGCGGAATTCTACTAGTAGTGGTTAATCATCCACAATTTTTTGCAGTGGTTTTTTTTATTTTTTATTTTTCGTTCTGATTTATTACCAGGTGAAATTGGGAACGTCCACCATCTTGATCGACCACAACGATATAGCTGCTACTAGCTACATGTGTGCCAGATTTCTGATCAATAGTTATTGCTAGTACCATTATATATGTCAGGTCTGACTGTATTGCTCTATGTATATACTCAATTACTCCAACTATTCATGTCACCCCCACCAATTCTGGAATCAACACTCCCATCTCACCCACTGAATCCAAGGGTTCTTGAACTAGATTGAAAAATCAATAATAATTTCCGGATTTGGAAACTATTCTCTAATCGCATCTAATCTGCGATCTAGTTTATTCCCAAGTTTCAATCATCCAACCAACACCCAAGGTTATTCCCCCTGGAAAACCTAAATCAGCGCCTGATTACAGCTCCAACTGGAACAATACAAATGGCTTATACTCAGTATCAACCAGAGCACCGTATTCATGCAAATCACCATCACCCTTGAGCTTACCCTTCTTATCCTTCTGAAATGCATTACCACCCAAATATCCAAACTTCTCAACCAAAGCCTTTTCCGCCTTATCGGGCTTTGGGGTCTGGATCGTCACATTCAGAAAGTTTGGTGGCAGCCCATATCTCAAAACAGACTCAACAAAAGTTCTCAATGCCTTGATATGAGCCCATGATTCAATAATATCACTATATGCAGCTTTAGTAAGTCGGCAAATCTCGCCAAACAGCTTTTGCTCTTCTTCACTAGCCACTTGCTGTTCCTTCCTCATGTCAGAAATTAAATCCTCAGAATACTTGAACTCACGAGGAGTCCACTTGTACTCCCGCACTTTGGACAGAAACTCGGCTTCAAACTTCTTGAACAATGTAACATTAAACAAAGTATATTCTGAGTCTTCGGCCACTACCCCGGCGCTTCGAGGAACAACCATGTTGGTTAATGTCTCATATGTGTTGAAGAAATCCTTCTTGTATTGTTTAGGCACTGCCACCAATACAGTAGTCAAATATTCACTTTCTTGAACAAAATTCTCTCGCTTCACCACATCGTGCAAAGATCTTACAGACAGGTTGCCGGACTGTTTCCGGTCCACCGCGTTCAAGTTGGACTTTGCCTGGCTGTACCGAGTATACAAATCTCGCACGTCCGAGTCCAACTCCAATGCTTCTTTAGAGATAAGATCGACCAATGCTGGGATAGTCCTGTCGATTCTATATTTACTTGTATTCCATTTGAATGTTTCGAAATAATGGATAGCACTCTTGCTACCACCATCCACCTTAGTCGAGGCTGCCACTTTAGAAGCATTTCCATTATAAATTGAGTCGATAATGTCGACTGTTTTGGACACAATGCCTTCGAATTGTCCATCCACTTTGGCCAGCTCTTCGGATTGGGTCACCAGGTTGTCCAGAGTGCCGATTTTGAAGTTTGGAATTGCAAATTCGTTGATATCGGTGCTTTCTACCTGTACATTTTCAATCAACCACTTGTTCAGCTGGGTCTGAGGATCTCCACCACTAGGAGCTGCACTTTGAGGCAAAGAAAGCAACAGCAGAGTCATTATTCTTTTTTTCTATTACTTTTTTTTTCCTGGGTGATTGCTTGTTGTATATCTTCTAGACTATACAAGAAAGAAAATAAGGAGTAATAGTAGTACTGGTAGTAAAGGAGACAGAAGGATGTGATGGTGGAGTATCTGTAGTGCGCGCCAGTTCAATCTTGGGAGAAAGCTTTGCTTTGTCGGTCTGCTAGGGCCGCTGGCTGTCGCCGTCCCTAGGGGATTGAGGCCATCGGCAGGTCTGAAATTTTTTTTTTTTTTTTTTTTTTTTCCGAAAATTTATTTTCACTTGGTACACCATAATTCTAACTCCAGTTTTCATATTAGCAATGAGTAAAACCTTGGAGGAACGGTTAAACAACCATTCGAATGCTTTTAGTGGGCTGCTATCGCTGATTCCCGCAAAGTACTATTACGACGATGATACACAGAACCAATGGCTGAAGAAAAAGCAGTCCAAGGAACAGGCTAAGGCGAACAAGAGAGCCAAGTTTGATCCAGAGTCTGTATCCTCTGCATTAGATGAGACCAAAAAGCGAGGAGAGGACCAAGCATCCGATGGTGAAGAGGACAAAGTAGAAGAAGAGGAGGATGAGGAAGAAGATGAACCAGCTGACGAAGACTACCAGCAACAGTTATTGATTGATAGCGATAACGAAGAAGAAGTAGACTTTGTATGGGATGATGAAGGAAACGAAATGAAAAGTAATATGGAAGAAGAGAAAAGCAACAGTACTAGCGGCAATGAAAGCGAAGTGGGTAGCGAGAATCAAGATGATGAGTCCACCAGTAGATCAAAAAAAGATGTTCTTAAAAAGAGTAAAGCTGAGAATAACAAAGCTCAAAACTCCAAACAAAATACCAAAACCCAAAAGTCAGACAAAAAAATGGACGGAGTCAACGAATTAAGAGAAAGACTAGCATCTAAAATCCAGGAAATGAGAGAAAAACGGAAAGCACCAGGTACCGGAACCGGTGCTCCTCTTAACAGAGAAGCACTGCTCGAATCCCGTAGAAAGAAACAAGAGGCATCTAAAGAACGTAAAAAGCGAAAAAGAGAAGAAGAGCAAGAAGAGAGTGGTGATGACGATGAAGAGGAAGAGCAACTAGCAGATGAAATAGATCAAAAGCCGAAATCAAATCTGCTTTTCAGTCAAGTTGAGTTTGCCAATGGCCAGAAGGCCAGCTCAGATTTGTCTGGGGTCAAAAAGGAAAGAAAGCAGAAGAAACGAGATCTGCTGGGTCAGCTGAAACACATGGAGGCCAAAAAAGCTAAAATTGCCTCTCTAGACCAAGAAAAGAGAGATCAAATCGAGAAAAACGCTCGGTGGAGTAAGGCCATTCTCCAATCAGAAGGGGAGAAAGTCCGTGATGACGAGAAGCTTTTGAAAAAGAGTTTGAAGCAGCAGCAGAAACGTAAGGCCAAGAGTGAGAAGGAGTGGAAAGAGCGGCAAAGCACTGTTAAAAAGAACATTGCAAGTCGTCAGGCCAAACGGGAGGAGAACCTGGCTCAACGAAGGGCCATGAAGGGGGTCAAGGGTAAGAAGGCGAGAAAGCGGGCTGGATTCGAGGGAAAGAAGGGCAAAAGTAAGGGTAGAAATTAGCAGTAGCAGTGGATAGTACCTAATATTGATTGCATGTTTTTATATATTTGTGTCTAATAGTGGTGATCGTGGGAGATATCTTGAGCCGCACTGAGATGATATCTGGGGAATATAGT